>JAWDJX010000054.1:0-169844 GCA_033117895.1 Extremus antarcticus | reverse complement strand
AAGGATCGCTACCTAATACTACTAATCGAACGAATAAACGACTACTTCTATAGAGTATAGTAGTACTCTAAGATCGACTTACGAGACGCCTTCTTTATAATTAGGATAAAAAAGGGTAAGGAGTATAAGATAGCGTTCCGTACGCGAAACGGACTCTACGAGTTTTCGGTTATACTAATAGGGCTTACTAACGTACTAGCGACATACTAAAGGATAATTAATAACGTTCTTAGTAATCTTATTAACATTACCGTTATCGCCTATATTAACGATATACTTATCTTTATAAAGGGATTACGAGAGTAGTACGCTAAGGACGTAGCTACTATACTTAAACGACTAAGTACGACTACCTTTAAGACTATACCTAAGAAGTACGAGTTCTTTAGGAAGGAAGTTAGCTTCCTTAGCTTTATTATAGGAACTAACGGAATCAAGATCGACCCTAAAAAGATAACCTCGATTAAGGAATAGCTAGTACTTAAGATAGTTAA
The DNA here is from genome assembly GCA_033117895.1 of Extremus antarcticus. Taxonomy (NCBI): domain Eukaryota; kingdom Fungi; phylum Ascomycota; class Dothideomycetes; order Mycosphaerellales; family Extremaceae; genus Extremus; species Extremus antarcticus. The sequence continues at coordinate 169,350 of JAWDJX010000054.1, read as the reverse complement.
GGATATATAGTTATTCCTTAGACTAGTAAACTATAACCGAAAGTTCGTTAGGGACTACTCGAAACTAGCTACGCTACTTATAAACCTTATATAGAAGGACATCTAGTTTATATAGAGTAAGGTTTAATAAGAATTATTTAAACGACTTAAGAAAGCATACTACGAAGTACTAACGCTACGTATATTTAACTTAATAAAACCTATATAAGTCGAAACTAACGCCTCCGACCTAGCGATAGGAGTATACCTTATATAAGAGTTCGACGGGACTTAGTATCTAATCGTATACTTCTTAAGAAAAATAACACCTACTAAATAAAATTATAAGATTTACGATAAGGAGCTACTCGCAATCGTCGTAGTATTACGATACTAGAGAGTATACTACGAGGGAGCTATAGGACTAACAATCTACTCTAATTACAAGAACCTAATATACTTTACGATAATAAAGGTTCTTACTTAATAGTAAGTACAATAGTTAGAGCTACTCGGAGAATATAAGTTCGAGATTATATACACTCCTAGAAAAGAGAATAAGCGCGCTAACGTACTTAGTAGACGAAGTAACTATATAGAAGGATATAAGCTATAATAATACCGTATACTAAAGGTTAATTAGGACGGATTACTTAGTACGAACCCGTAAGAATTTAATGTAGTTATACGAGTATTACGAGACGATAACGAAGAATTCCTAATATAATATAGGAAGCTTAAGGTTCCTTTAGATAAGGAACAAGAGTACATATAGGACTACTACGACGGACTAGCTCTAGGACATCCTAGGATTATACGGACTATAGAATATATTAAGAGAAACTTCGTTTTCCTAGATATAAGGAAGAAGGTTTCTACCTATATTAAGAAATACGAAAGCTATAACAAAAACAAGGCATTACGATATATATAGTACGGGAATCTCTAGTTTAGAGAACTACTATACTAACTATAGGACGAAGTAACGATAGACTTTATCGTTAAGCTCCTAAAGTTAGAGGATCTAGTAATATAAAACAAGTACGATTCTATACTTATAATAGTCGACTAACTAACGAAGTACTTACACTTCGTACTATGTAACGAAACTATTAACGCTAAGCAATTAGGTTGCCTAGTACTTAATAGGCTTATTCGGTACTACGGCGTCCCTACGACGTTTATTACGGATAGAGACAAGCTCTTTACGTCGAAGTACTAGAAAACCCTAGTATTAGCTATAGGTATAAAACACAAGCTATTAATAGCTTTCTACCTACAAATAGATAGACAAACTAAATAGTTAAACTAAATACTAGAAGGATATCTACGATACTACGTTAACTACGTATAAAACAACTAGGTAGCTCTCCTACTATTAGCCTAGATTGTACTTAATAACAATATGTTAGAAACGACTAAGATATCTCTATTTTTTAGAAACTTTAGAAGGGACCTAAACCTGTTTATAACGCTATAACTAGGGCTAGAAGCAGACCGCGCTATTATAGATATAACGTAATTTAAGAAAATCTACGAAGAAGTAAGGGCTAGAATACTATACTAGTAGGAAAGCCTTACTAGGGTAAGGTATAAGGATTCAAAAACGGCACCTTAGCTTAAGGAGGGGGATAAGGTCTTCCTCCTTACAAAAAATTTGAAGACTAGGAGAAAAGCGAAGAAATTAGATTATATAAAGGTCGGACTATTTTTAATTAGCGATATTAAAGGACTAAGTAACTACTAACTCGATTTACCTAGGAATATAAGAGTATATCTAGTATTCTATATATCTATACTAGAACTAGCGGACCTAGAGATTCCGCTATAGACAACGTTCTACTTTAAGCTATAAGAGGACGATACCTTCGAGGTCGAGAAGATCCTCGATAAACTTAACGGAAAATACCTCGTTAAGTAGAAGGGATACCTAGACTCTAATAACACTTAGGAACCTAAGAAAAACCTAACGAACTATTAGTAAGTACTCGAGGAATATACTAGGAGATAGGACGGTATATACTAGCTTGTTAATTATATATAGGGGTACTTAGCTAGGACTAGTTATAATCTTAGGCGGGGATTTAGTAGTCTCTAGAATTAGGGGAAAATCCTAGAAGGAATCTAGATATCCTTCTAGCGCGCTCTATATATAAGGATCTAGGTTTAGGGCGAGGCCTTCCAAAGGACCCTCGAATAATAGAGAATTAGCTACCTCTTTAGTCTCCTATTCCTAGATACTACGGTCTTCGATAGTAATCGCCTCCGCGGCGCGATAGTCTAATAGATCGCGCTATTGTCGTAAACGTTCCTCGTAGGCTCGAGTAGTACGTAGCGCTATCTATAACTTCTCTAGTTCTAGAAACAAGGAATCTTACGTCGATCGAGCGTCCTTTATTCCTTAATCGAGCTTCTCTTTCTCGGAGCGAAGACGCGAAAACTCTAACTAAGTAATCTAGACGTTATACCTTTAGTTACGACTTAGACACTTACTATATTTACTAGAGCGTAAATAAACCCGATATACCTAGTAATAACGTATATAGGTACTATATTTTCGGACTATTACTTCTCCCTTAGAGGTAATAAATTCGGCTAGGTATTTTTAACGGACGGTACTAGAAGGTTTCGACTCTTTTAGCATCGTATAAAGATATACGAATAACGAATAACAAGATAAGGGAAACATAGCTATATAGCTCGGGACGAGCTAGGCTAGAAGGGGGATAGTATTACGAGTATAACATAGAATACGCGGGTTTAGGGTAGAATAAGGACTACTCCGTCTTATAGCTTTAGCTAGGACGATAGAGTAACTAACTTACTCTATACTCTATACTTACTCTATAGAGTAGAGTAGGAGAGCACTATAGAGTAACTTATAATTACTTAGGTATATAGGAACTAAGAATGTCTTTAATATACTTATATTTAACTTATGTTATAATCTTACTAAAAGGTCTATAACTATTTATAGTATATTCGAGTTATCTTACCTAAACACCTACTACTACCTACTCTTTAAAGAAGCACTTACGTAATACTACTTATAGGATCGTAACAATATAATATATACTACTAATGTTTTAGGCGTAGCCTATCTACTAGGTCTCTAGCTATTATAACGCGCCTATTATACCTTTAAACCTAGAAGCTTTAATATAAAGTTATCTATAGATAGCTTTTCTAAAGCCTTAGATTATAGTATTACTTGTAATAGTACTAGACTTACTACTAAAATCCTACCCTATACCTTTTGCTATTAGCTATAAGCCGAATAAGACGGAGGTTTAATTTATCGCCTATTCTTTCAAACGTTCCTCATACTTATCTAAACTATCTTACTTTATGCTGACGTGAACCTAGTGGGAAGGTGTTTAGGGGAATAAACTGATATTTCGAAAAATCTCATGTGGTATGTGTTGTGACAGTAGTCTTAGAGAAAGATTCATGGCGCGCCCGCAATGCTGTATTCTGGAGACTGGGGTACGTCCGATACAGCGAGTCTCAATGGATTGTGGAGATCGAGTATCAAAGACGTTCTGAGCAGCAGAAGAGGCGATCTTCGTTTCATCTCCATAGGCATTATCTATTTATCACGAATCGTACACGTTCCCCTAGCTAATACATGGTAGCATGAGGTAAACGTAGGTGGGGGTTTACCGAGCCATAGGGCTTAGCAAGCCACGAACTCCCGAATCTCCGCAAAAGGTGGAAGCCCACAGAGCCGATGCCGTGGTGCGCAATCTCTGACATGCGGCTAACATGATGTGGGACCCTGGGGTGTGGGACCCTGGGGTAATTACTTCGGGTGAAGATCGTTCCATTCGACTTCATGGAGGAGACACGGGCTGAAAACCCCACACTTATCTTGATGCATTTCGGCATCTCAGACTTCCCGGGCGTGAAATAAGCCCCACAGACGTTGAATCCCCACACAATGTATTTTCACCTTCCAGATCGAGGCACTAAATGTGGTAGGATTCCCAAGAGGAATGTGCTGAAGTGCAGTCTCCATGTTACATAGCTGAAGCTATCAAGATTTTGAGCATAAAAGCGCTACATGCCTGCCAAGTAAGCCATCAGAGTGTTTTTTCACAATCCCCAAGACTCAGCATGCCAAGCAAGTTACATCACGTCCATCCTACTTCCCTTATGCATCCAAACTCGATCTTGTTGGCCCTTGTGGCGACTCTGTTCACCACTGGCAAAGCATGCTTTGTTGAGCACATTGCTGCTCGAGCAGCTTTACAAACTACTGGAGCGTCAATCTGCGTGCCCTCGGCTTCTCCACCTGCAAACAACATCTTTGCTATCGGGAACGTACGCGTATTCAACGGAAATGGCTTCGGTAACTCCGAAAACGTCTTAGTCAAGGGGAATCAGGTCGCGGTTGTAGGTGGAGCCACCATCGACGGAGTTCCCACTGTGGGTGGCGCTGGCAAGTTCCTGATCCCTGGATTTATCGAGAGCCACGTCCATCCACAAACGTGCAGCGACTTGTCCGTGCTTTCCGGCTATGGTTTAACCACTGCCATGAACATGGCCTGTCTGAACTACACGCAATGCGCCGGTCTCAAAAGTCAGATTGGCACCACAGACTATATTACGGCTGGCGAGATTGCCTGTGGCACGGGCAGCACTCACGCCGTGGCGTTCGGTGTTCCCCCACAGGACACCATCAACGCCGGGACAAATCTTCCAGCTCTAGTCGACTACACGTTTGGCAACGGGTCTTACATGTTCAAGATCATCTCTGAGGCTGGAGGTCCAACTACTCAGCAACAAACAGCACTGGTCCAAGCCACCCACGGACATGACAAACTAGCCGTCACGCATGCAACCTTGTTGGAGAACTACGAGGAAGCCATCGAATCCAAGACTGATGGCATTCAGCATACACCAGTAGACGGCCTTCTATCCAGCTCTCAGATCAACCAGATTCGCTCACAAGGTCAATTTGTGATCCCTACCATGGAGTTCTACAAGATTGTCTTTGCCAACCCCGCACTGCCACCACGTCTTGGCTTTCCACCGGGTAGCAGCTATGCAAACGTACAAACTAACGTAGCCAATATGCATAAGGCTGGAATTCCCATCTCTCCTGGGACAGATGCCGTTGGAAACTCTGCTGGAGTCAACTTGCCATTCGGTCGGACCTTTCACTGCGAGCTGCAAAATCTCGCAGCTGCTGGTTTTGGTAACGCCGAAGTCATCCAGGCGGCTACTGCTGGCGCTGCAAAGCTGTACAGGTTGTCTGATAGAGGCTCTATTGCTGCAGGAATGCGCGCCGATCTAGTACTTTTGAACAGCGATCCTACTTTGGACATTTCAAATACGTTAGACATTAACAGTGTCTGGACCGGAGGCGTCAAGGTTACTAACATCCAGGCTGCGAAGGGACAGTCCTGCGATGCTCCCTTCTAGCGTCCCCGGCGGTATAAGCATATGGAAGGCCCTCTGGCAGTGCGGGGATGTGTTGTGGTATGGTGGATAACAGCTATATGTATATAGTGTGGTGACAAGTGAGTACAGGTGCTATATATAGTTACTATATATGATATGGTGACTTCTAATCTTATCTTATTAGCCGAGGTTCTGCCAGCTAATTAGAGGCCTCTAAATTCACTACTCCCTCTGTAATTCTATAGCTACGACATAGAATTATAGCCTCACACTGCTAAAAACCACTAAAACATATAGCTACTATATATACGAACATATAGTATATAGCCAATCTATATGTATATAGTGTATAAGCTCGGATGCGCTACATATGTAGCCTGCACACCACAAAACACCACAAATAATCCCCGCGCTGCAGTAGAACGAGGAAGATCGTGCACTTCTGGCTTATTAATACGAGCGTCCTGTGTCTCGGACCGACGGCCCCTGGCTTCAGGCAGTTTGTCCATCAAAGCTAAGCTGAGCTGCAGTAGGCTACGTTGAAGTCGGTCTCGTGCTACAACGAAGGTCAGTAAGGTAAGTTCCGCCTTCCGGAGAGCCGAGAGAGTCAGTTCACCTGTTGGAGATGCTTCGAAGAAAGGGAATACTGTCGTGTGCGCAGCGACTAGAAGCATGCTTGCCAGAAGTGCAGGAGTACATTTTCGGGGCTTGTGAGAAAGTATGGATTCTCTCTTGAAGATGTGCGCAAGCAGTAACGGTGAAGATGGCGAATGAACGCCTTCCGCGGTATCTGCGACATAGGCCTCTAGTAGATCGCACGCTAGTACAAAGACAGGTTACGTTTGATGCAAGGAACCAGCGGCTCCAACACAGGATACCGAAGGGTCTGTGTTGATGTTGGTGAGGAACCAAGCACGTTCCCAGCCGTAGGTGTCCTGTCGGTTGCCTGTCCAGCTCGCTCTGCAAAATTGTGCGTCTGATAACTTGGTTGCAGCCTCTGGGCATACATTCCGTGATCGATATTCTGACCCTAGAGGTCGTTCAACCAGGTTGCTGGATACTCCCCATACATATCGCCATACGAGGTTTCGTTTGCAAACCATGCAGAAGGAGTGCTTGAGAAGGCTTTTATCTGAGCCGTACCAGTTTGCATGGTGTTTTGAACCGACCCTGTCGGTTGTGGCTCGATTTGAACGAGTCCATTACCCGTTGGTGGTCCATTGGGAAGCACAGAGCGCTCTCTGCTCGACGTGGACGCTCCTCCAGTGAAAGAGTGCTTGGAGTGGTGCGTCTTGCTAACTCGGCCATGACGACGAGAAACGCGATCAAACGTGCAGACGGCGGCCACCTCTCGGCAGCGAGCACACGGTCGATCACCATCGCATTTGCTGCGGCTAGCATTGCATTGATCGCACGCCTTCGTGATGCGCTTCCGCGGTCTCACCGGTACCCGTGAAGTTGCTTCGGCCTCCATGACGACAGAAGGAGTCTTTCAGTCGTGCTGTGACCTTGGGATGGCAGATCCTCGGTGGCGATCGTGTAAGAGGGCGTAACAGCTATCCGTAAACAGCTAAGTTTTCGATCGAGCCCGTTCTTCGACGTGGAGAGTTCCGCCAGGCGATGCGGATTGTCATGACCACGTTGCCACGGAGTAGTAGAGATGAAAGAATCCTCCGTGCTCGAGTGTCTGTCATCCCAGTTCGAAAATCCGTACTGTATGTTAACACAAGCAGCTTATTGGTATCCGGTCTCGATCTTGCTGCCCAGATATAATGTGTGGTGTCTACGGATAGCACACGCACATCCGTGAGGTTTTTACCTCTTGTATCTGTACACGCCGAAGAACTGTTGCGAGACGGGAGGCGAGGTCAAAGATCCAGCCACCTGCCTTGGCAAGAGCAAGCGCGCACTCGGGCCACCTCACTCACTTCCTCTCCTCCTCATCTCCCTCTTACACCTTCTTGATATCACTGACTAGAACATACACATGCACATACATATAGGCATATTACTGAGACATTTGGGGTGTACTCATGATGTTGAGACGACTGAATACCGAGAACGAAACTACGTAACAGAAGACTATGTACCTTTGGCCATGATCGCAGCACCAGCACTATACATCGACCAGGAATGCCAACCGACTCTTCCATTTGGACTAAGCTTTGAGCTCCACCGACTCGACGTGTGCGGAGACCTCCAACTTCTCTGCAGGGATGGAGTCGCTCATGTGAACGGTCACGAACGTATCGCCGAAGACCTCGTTGATCTCTTCCAAACTCTTGTTTATGGTCTCCGGCACGAAGAACCACACGCAAACGGCAGTGGAGAGGTTCATCACGAGGAAAAATATGTAGTATCGCCTTGACAATGTTAGCTCGGGAATCTGGCCAGATCTTCACGAGTACGCACCATCCCACGTTTTCCAATGCAGTTGGGGACGCCTGAGCAAGGACGACCTGAACGAGGAAAGAAACGAATGTGCCAATAGCTCCGCCGGTGGCTCGAATCGAGGTCGGAAAGATCTCGGTACAGTAGACAGGACAACCGGAGTTCCACGACAGCGAAAACAGTATGCCGAAGAGCAAAAGGAAGAACACCCCGAAAGCATTTGCTACCGACTAACAGGAGGACGCAGCTTACCACCACGATGAAGGCTCCCGCTTCTATGTCGACTCCAACAGTGTCGTCAACGTGAGAGGCAATGTGTATAGGACCGATAACGACGGCTGGTGGCAGCCAAACGAGACGACAAATCAGACTACTGGAAACCTGACCACCTTCAACATCGCTGTAGCGCCGCCTTTGCCACTCGAGAATGGCCGAAACTCTCACGGCGATTTCGTCTTTAACGTGACGAGATACACTTCGCTCGATACGCTGAGTACGTTCTACAAGCAGATCCTCTATGACGCTGGAATCCCACCATCGCAGCGAGCCTCGAGGAAGATCAGCTTCAATCCGGCACCACCATCTTGAGTTGTACTACGTGGAGGGGGGCTACCTTGTCATGCAAACTATCATATCATTTTCAAGCTGCACATTATTGCCATTATGTATGGCTGTGGCACTTTCTGCTCCACACGGACCTTCCACGCAGTGCGTATTGGTCTCCATCCAATAACTTGTTGACCAGCGAGGTCTCCTTCATGAGAGAACTCTGCTCGGACGATCTCCGTTCTTATTCCCACCCTTCGTTAAACGATGATGGAAAGTGCCGGTGGAATAATAATGCCTGCCAGCTCAGACCCAGGCTGTTCACAATAGCCGGCGGCTATCAGCAGTCGGCTGCTCGGCACCCAATCAATTCACCCGTCGCTCGCGTCTATGACTTGTGCACAATTCCGCTCCCAATATCATCCACGCACAGCGGCTATCAGAGTACTCACTGCCTAAGCGCGATACAAGCGCTGTCTGTTGTGCTGATGACACGCGAGTCGCGTAAGATGGATGGCCTAGCGAAGCAGCCGCAGGCCACGGTGGAGCTGTGGAGCATCTCGTGGCCGTTGTTCGCTGTCTCAATCAAGCAATACAAAAGTCATTATCGAACAACACTTCTCGTTGCGTTCACCGACGTGGCAAAGCTCTTATTCTCGACGCTTTGCATAAGCTAATCACTGGATATTGAAGACTTTGACCCATCCCCAACATGAGGTTCACCAATGGGATCTGGTTCGACCGCGAGAACCACTCCATCTACAACGCAGTCGAAGTTGGGGATCTGACCCTCCAAGACGACACGATCAGGGCTCTTTGCACGATTCGGCATGTCAAGGATAGAGGCGATACGCTCAACAAGCCTACAATTACTGTCTCGTTATCCTCTCCATCCCCAGGAATCCTCGCATGCTCTGCTACTCACTTCAAAGGCGTCAAGGACCAAGAACCACGCTTCGAACTCTTCCCAGATGGCAAGCCAGACAGCCCATTTGTGAAGGTGTCGAAAGAAGATAATGCCGTCACACTGGAAGCCGGAGACCTGAAAGCTACATTGTCTACGAAGGCATCATCCTTCAATATTGCTTACAGCACGAAGGATAGCGATGTGGTACTCACAGATATAGGACGGTCCTGTCTGCAGTACATAGTTGCACCCGGTGATGCTCGTACTCCATATCCAGCTACAGCCTCAACCACAATAGCCGATCCCTATTATCGCGCGCCTGCATCGGGGGCCAGCAAGCCTTATATGGCACTCTCTCTCGGTCTGGACGTAGGAGAGCATGTCTACGGTCTAGGCGAGCGCTTCGGCCCGTTGACCAAGAATGCGCAATCGATGGACTTGTGGAACGAGGATGCTGGAACTTGCACGCCTTATACTTACAAGAATGTACCTTTCTACTTTACATCTGAAGGCTACGGGGTCTTCTTCGACCACACTTCGCTGGTGTCACTCGAAGTCCAGACCGAGCGAGCGCCTAGCACGAGTACAGGTTTCGGTTCAAGGCGAGCAGATACGATGGTATGTCATCCACGGACCAACGCCGAAAGATGTTCTCGCCAAGTACACATTGCTCACAGGCCGAGCGCCACTGCCTCCACCATGGTCCTTTGGACTGTATCTCAGCACTTCGTTCCTCACGGACTACAGCGAGGAGGTAGTGACTGCGCAGCTGGATGGCATGCGAGATCGAGAGATCCCGATGAGTGCACTCCATTTTGACTGTTTCTGGATGAAAGTAAGCCGCAAAAAGAGGGAGTGCATACCTGAGACACCACTGACCCGGCTTGTTTGTGTTTTAGGCACATCAGTGGACAAACTTTACCTTCGACGAGGAATTCTTTCCCGACGCCAAAGCCTTTCTCTCTCGCGTCCATGAGCGAGGGCTCAGAGTATGTGTCTGGATAAACCCATACATCGCCCAGGAATCGGGTGTATTCGACGAAGCTGCCGAGAAAGGCTACTTGATCAAGCGTTCGAATGGAGATGTCTGGCAGAGCGATATTTGGCAGGCTGGCATGGGTGTTGTCGATTTCACTAATCCCGACGCTGTCAAATGGTACACCGAGAACCTGCAGAACCTGTTGGACATTGGTGTTGACTCCTTCAAGACCGATTTTGGGTGAGTGACACATTCCCAGAACACTTGTCAAGCACGATGATGCTGCTCTTATCCTTGACACTTTCCATTTGCTCACCAAAATTTTGGAGTTATCTGCTGATCAACGTGCTCAAACTACAGAGAGTGGATACCATGGGAAGACGTCCAATATCACAGCGGCATCGATCCTTACGCAGCTCACAACTGGTACTCTTTCATCTACAATCGGACCGTCTATGACGCTATCGTAGAGAAGCGTGGAAGTGCCGAGGCTGCTCTGTTTGCTCGCAGTGCTACTGCAGGCTGTCAACGCTTTCCTGTCAATTGGGGAGGTGATTGCGAATGCACCTGGAACGGCATGGCACAATCACTCCGCGGCGGCTTGAGTCTGGGAATGTCCGGATTTGGCTTCTACTCGCACGATATCGGTGGTTTCATGAGCGAGGGTCAAGCTGCCGCGAACACTGACTCGGCCATCTACAAGCGCTGGGTCCAGTTCGGTCTACTGTCTTCGCATTCGAGGTTGCATGGGAGTAAAACGAGCCGTGCGCCATGGACTATCGACGATGAGGCTTCCGAGATCCTGAAGAAATTCTGTGAGCTGAAAAATATGCTGATGCCTTACATCTTTGCTGAATGCATCGATGCAAAGGAAAAGGGCTTACCGCTGATGAGGGCTATGGTGATCGAGTTTCCGGATGACAAGGTGTGCCAAACGCTGGATCAGCAGTATATGCTCGGCGAGAGTTTACTAGTGGCACCGATCTTCAACACAAAAGGCGACTGCGAGTACTACGTTCCAGCTGGTGAATGGACAGGTCTGCTGGATGGCAAGGTACGGAAGGGCCCGGGGTACCACCGCGAGACGTTTGACAACTTCCATCTGCCACTGCTCGTCCGCCACGATACTGCTCTTCTCATCGGTCGGAAAGAAAGGCCTGACTACGCATGGGAGAGCAGCATTGAGAAGGCGGTTTTGGGAGCTTGTACCAAGGACGAAATCAAGGTACGAGTTCCGAGCTTCTCCAAGTTGGGCCAGATCGATGCGACGTGGACAGTGAAGCCGACAGAAGGCGGTGCAGAGATCGATGGATGTAAGCAGCCGAAGATTGTCAGACTGTCGGGACGTGAGCATCTATAGCTTGAGACAAGAGAGCCTCTATTGCACAAGTCGTTGTCCGGAAATGTCCTTTGATCCTTCGAGAAACAACATGTCCGTTGAGCAGATAAGCCTATCTTCCATCTACCCATCCTACAGAATGCTCAGTGACCAAAGGAAATTGGAGAAGTAACTCCAGAAATTTAAACGAGGGTCCTCACGGCAACGCTACTTCGTCCACTCCTCAACCTCATCCACAGCATTGATCTTCGGCACGATCAATGGAGCCCCGAAGGCATCCTCGAGCTTGGGCATTTCGCTTCTCTCAATCCCCATCGTCGCCGCCATCGCCTCATGCGGCATACCCGTGGCACTGGCTTTGTATCCGATGTCGAAGGGCATGGGCTGATCGAAGAAGATGCAGAGATGGATCTCCTCCCCACCTTCCGGCAGGACTTCGATCTGATGCGGGTAGGCAGACGGAGTGAAGTACATATCTCCGGCCTCAAGTGTATACGTACCTGTCTCGCCATTGCTATTATCGGGATGGGCATCTTCTTCTTCCTCTTCGCTTTCTTCGCCATCACCAGACGAGCCCATCAGATGAGCTTCCACATGACGTGGTATGGCTTCATCTTCCCGAACGTTGGACTGCTCTCCACAATTGGTATACTGGGCCTGGAGATACCGAGTAATGGGATGTAATGGGCGGTCTCTGTTGCCACTGCACTCTTGAGTGGAGTCTGGATCTTCGTAAGCGGAACGCACTGCCGTGCCCTCATTCTCAAGCAGGATGCGTTCTGATCCTGGAAGTCGGTACAAATGGACTGATCGTGCGATTGCACTGGTTCCCAGGAATCCGAAACTTGCTTCAACATGATGGCGGCCCACCATCTGGCATTGTGAGGTGTTCCGGCGTCGGGGACTCATCTGTCGAGCTTGTAAGAAGATAGTTAGAGAGACTTAGACCTGTTGCACGGCTAAGTAGAGGGTGCTCGTGTATCGAGCTCTGATTGTTGATTAAGCTGTGAGTATTGTCGTCTATCAGTAGACCCTCAAGCCTTCTTGTCAATGGCTTCCCTCATCTCGTCCAGCATCTGCTCGATCCTGCCCAGAAAGATGGAGATGTGCCCTTCACCAGTGTACAAATGCTTCTTTAAGAACTTCTCGGGGATATGAGATGCCAACCACTGGCCATGGCCAAACGGAACCATCAAGTCAAGGTCACCTTGATACAGCGACACAGGACATTTCACGTCAGCGACGTCAAAGCCCCATGGTTCCAAGAAGGCGAGGCTATCGTCGACCCAGCCGTCACAGGAATTCTTGAGACCTTCTTTCATCTGGAGGGATGGTGTGAGATTAGCAGTGGCGTAAAGAAGGTGGGGTGTACTCACGGTTTGCTCCCTGCAGACGGCGTAGCAAGCACGTTAGCATATCGCCGAAGATGGTGTAACGGAGATCACACCGAAGCAAGCACTTACATGTACTTTCCTAGATCGTCCGACTCCAGCAATGCTCGCTGATCGACCTCAGGTAATAACGTTTTCATCAGCTCTACGATATCGGCAGCTGTGCCTCGGATCATCTCTGGTCGTTGTTTCTCGCAGAACTTGGCGAGTACCTCTTCGCCCTGGAGTGCAGCCTCAGTTTCTTCTATATCTGTCGTGGTCATCAGCGGTGGAAACTGAGTGCATGAGCTCTAAACAAACTATCTTGGCCTTGACCAGCCAGCCTGGACAGAGAAGGGTAGAATCGTTAGCATCGTATAATATTAGGTGAGAGCACGAGCCTAATAATGCATACCAATCAAGTCCTTCCACGTTGTATGGGGCCACAGCAGCCACCGCGACCACGGCGAGGCAGCATTCGAGTTTGGCAGCACACGCCAGCGCATGCGGGCCTCCGCCAGACCATCCGCCGACTACACACTGCTCGTGGCCCAGATGCTTCAGCAGCGCACGCACATCGTCGACATCGGCTACTATACTCCGCCCTTTTCTTCGGGAAGAGCCACCGTAGCCAGCTCGAGAGAAGGTCACCAGCTTGAAGCCTTGTTTCTCGCAAGCGCTCTCCAGAGCTGGAATTGCTGTATAGCCAGAAGGGGTTCCGTGGCACCAGATGAGTGGAAAGCCATCCTCTTTACCCACCACCACGTAGTCCAGGTTTCTTCCATCCGGAAGCTCGAGTTGCTTAGCCATCTTGTCGAACAAAGTATATTGGGGTGGTCAAGATGAGAGCAGTAAGCAGAAAGTGTGCGAGATAATGTTCAGGTTTTAGATTTTGGCGAGCTCCGTCAACGGAAGCCGAAAGGGGAAGGTGGTTGAAAACTTGAAGTGTGATCATGGAAGAGCCGGGCCAGCAGACCGACATACCTTGTCAAGTAGTTTTCATCGGCTTACCTCATGTATGAGTGAATAGAGAGGCGCCTGAATCTTTGTCGAATGAGTCGTTTGGTCCAGTCTGATGACAAGCAGTGGAAGAAGACTCAGCGCGTCGCTGAACATCTCAAGGGACTCCCGGGTGCGAGGTGTCATCTCTCACTCCTATCTCCACCTCATCAGGTACAAGTCCTGCGTTGCTCCATCTGGGAATTGATAGAGTCTTGAGATTGTAAGTCAGGTGCACAGTGACCTGCAGAAATGGCACTGCAGGATGATGTCGCTCCTCCTGACGCAGCTCGGCTTGTAGGATTTCACCACCACCTTCGTGGCCAGCCATATTACCACGAAGAGCTCGGTCTTTAGCATCTAGAAAGGCAAGTCATTGGAACGGTATCCCTCAGAAGCGACCTGAAAACCTAGTAGCTGTACAACGACAGCAGACGGAAAGTCCAACCAGAGCACAACACGCATTGCCACTTATCTCATTTCTACAATTTCTTCACAGTTCCTCATCTGTGGGACTGACTAGCTGTCCCAGTCGTTCTATCTGTCGAGAGGATGAGCTGCCAGCCTTGTTCCACACCGATCGAGATTCGCGGGCGGTATCTCTGGAAAGGCGATGCAAGAGTGAGTTTTCTTGCGCCCATACATGGTGACGGATCCTTACGTCCCGAAGTTCTTCGTCCGAGGAGTCGCGTACCAGGTCGAAATTGGCGTAGATCCGATTGCAGACGACTATCTCCCGAGTCTGGAGCGTGACGTGCTCCTGTTCAAGGAGCTTGGCTTGAACACTGTCTATGTCTGTCAGTATGAACACCACGACCTTATGATTAGTGCCTGCGCGCTCACAATACCGACAGTCAAAATTGACAACACTAAGTCGCACGACAAGGCCATGAAACTGCTAGAGGAAGCGGGAATATACGTTCTGACGGTCAGTGTTGTGGTAACGGGCTGTCAATCATACTGGACATTACTGAACAACTGTGTATCAGGCTGTGTCAAGTTCGGCTTCTGCCATCAACCGCCTCGACCCCCATCGATCTTACACGGAAGATGCGCTCTCAAGCTACTTTGCGACTGTGGATGTTATGGCTCGCTATCCCAACACACTGGGCATACTTGCGGCGAGCATGTTGACTAACAACGATGCTACCATGTCCGCAACGCCGGTACTCGGCGCTGTCGTTCGAGATGTGAAGAGATACATGCAGTTGAAGTATGAGGCCACTGGCCAGCGGGTGTTACTAGTGGGATATGAGGCAGCAACTGCTGGCGCACGGGATCGCACGATCATGGAGTTCTTGACGCTTGGCACGCAATCTGAAACGATTGATTTTTGGACAGTAAGTTGCTTTGAGGATTGTGTAGGATATAACACATGTTAACGTCCCAATAGTGCTGCAACTTTTCTTCACCGATCAACGATTCGGATCCGGCACAGTTCTGCTACAACGATTTGGTACGTGACTGGTCTCGACCTTCGAGTACCCGCTTCACTTTGCTGATTTGAGATAGACCGACCAACTACGACCCGCAACTGTGCCCATCTTCTTCTCCGAATACGGCAATGCCGAGCACCAACCTCGCCTGTTTCAGGAAACGAAAGCGCTGTATTCACCGGAGATGTGCCGGAGCTTCTCTGGCGGGTGCGTTTACGAGTTCTACCAAGCTAGCAACTGGTATGGGCTGGTAGAGTTAATTGAGCCTGGGGGAATCCCGAAATGTCGACTTATAAGAATGCCAGACTCCGCGCGAATGACCCGAGCAAGGTGTACGAGAAGCGTGAGAGGACCGATGGCGTCTTGCTTATCTATCACGACTTCCAGAACTATAAGGCTCAGCTTGCTGCCAACCCAGACCCACCATCGACTGTGGAGGAGACAGAGGATGAGCTGGTGGAAAGGCGCTCCGGTGCTACAGCGGAGACATCTTGGCCTTGGGAGCCTGAGTTTCAGGTCCCAGAGTCTTGTGTTGACTGGCGACAGATTGAAGAGCTTGTAAGAGGCGAGGCATGATGCACTTCATTCTTGGTGGTTTGCATGGAGCTAAAGCGCTGTCTGCTCCGATGTCGAATAGGATATTTCAGGTCGAAAGACAAAAGAGAATCAATCCTTCGAACCCAAAGATGAATTGTGAGGGGGTGCTGTCGGCAAGGCGGATTGAAGTTGCGACTTTTGAGAATGATTAATGTCGACTTGGGTATATTGGCACGTGCTCTTGAGGTGCGCACTGACCATGTCGACTTCTTCGTGTCGACTTCGTGTCGTCACTCATCCCTGACTCTCTTCATTTCACACGATCCTCCATGGAACGACATGAGTTTCTTGCAGTTTTCTTCAAGTCTAGAGCGAAGTTTATCGCACACGTGGAAGCAGACTGCCGAGCTCAATGAATCAGTACATGAATCATTCGAGGTAGGTGTTGAGGGCCCTCTCGGCTGTGGGGTCTCGGGAAACCTTTGCCTTCCACCACAAGCGTATGCAAGAGCGAGTCAAAAGAGCATTTCATCAGCTATACCGATATATCATTGTAAGTCGAGGGCTCAACAACCCTCAGTCCGTTCTTACACGTCTCTCCAAGTATTCATAGCTTCATATCACTCCAACCATGCCTTCCAGTACAGTCAAGCGGCCTGTTCGAATTGCCGGAGCTTCAGGAGGCTTTACGGACAGGCAGCGTGCCATCAAAGATTTGGCGTCCAACTGCGATGTCGACGTTATCATCGGAGACTGGATGTCGGAATGCACGATGACCATCCACGGTGCTCAGAAGATGGCAGAAACAGAGAAAATGGCCAAGAACCCTCAAGCAGCCGCTGGACCTGGATTCTTCGATCCGTGTTTCGTGAGCAGTCTCACACCCGCTTTACCCGTTCTGCAACAGAATGGAGTGAAACTTGCCGTCAACGCTGGTGCCAGCGACCCGGATCTTCTGGCCAAGGAAGTCGTCAAAACAGTCAAGGAGCTCGGCCTGAACCTGAAAGTTGCTTGGATAGAAGGAGACGAAGTTACGCCTCAGTTCAAGGAGCTTCGAAAGAATGGCGAGAAGTTCACGAATCTGGACACTGGTAAAGACTTGGACGAGTGGGACTACGATCCGGTGTGCGCACAGTAAGCAGAGCAGCCACTCCGAGACTGTGGGGCCAGACTAATACTACGGCCCACATAGATGTTACCTCGGAGCTTGGGGTATCGCAGAGGCGCTGAAGGCTGGCGCAGACATCGTCATCTGTGGTCGAGTAGCAGATGCATCCCCTGCGATCGGGGCAGCAGCCTGGTGGCACGAATGGACTCCCTCCGACCTTGATGCTCTTGCTGGCTCGTTGATCGTTGGCCATCTTATCGAGTGCTCATCCTATGTCTGCGGAGGCTACTACTCAGGCTTCAAGAATCTATTCGATGGATGCGAGAACCTTGGCTTCCCAATCGCGGCCGTCGAGTCTACCGGCGATGCTGTGTTCACGAAAGAGGCCAATACGGGCGGCGAGATGTCTGTTGGCACCATCACAAGCCAGCTTGTCTATGAGATCCAAGGCCCGCTTTATTATAATTCAGACGTCACAGCCCATATTGAAGGCATCAAATTCGAGCAACTCGGCAAGGACGAGGTCCGCATGACGGGTGTCAAAGGCTCTCCACCGCCTCCGACCACAAAGGTCGGCATCACCGCCCAGGGTTGCTACCAGGCCGAGTTTCACTACTTGTTCTGTGGCTTGGACTACAAGGAGAAGGCTGCTTGGACAGAGAAGCAGATCCGCTACTCGATGCGAGATCATATCCATAAGTTCTCGAAGCTTTCGTTTCAGCTAATTGGAACTCCGAAAGAGGATCCA
This sequence comes from Extremus antarcticus, assembly GCA_033117895.1. Taxonomy (NCBI): domain Eukaryota; kingdom Fungi; phylum Ascomycota; class Dothideomycetes; order Mycosphaerellales; family Extremaceae; genus Extremus; species Extremus antarcticus. The sequence goes on along the minus strand of JAWDJX010000054.1, from coordinate 151,605 downwards.
GAGGACCAAAATTCAGCGACCGTCCACTTCCGAGTGTTTGTGCAGTCCAAAGACCCGAGTACTATGGGGTAAGAGATGCCCGGCTTCACTGTCTGCCTTCTCGCTAACTCGCAATAGCATGGGTAGCATGGCCAGTGTGGGGGCTTCGTTCACTCGATGGTGCCTCGAGAACTTCCTGCAAAGCTGTCCCGGTGCTACCGTAACTCCCGATATGCGACAAGCATCCGCAAAGAGCATCTATGAGTACTGGCCGGTAAGTAGTCCACAGGCAAAATCGCAGAGTGTTCAAGACATTCGCTAATCTTTCTGCCATTAGGCTCTGTTACCACAATCAGTCATTCAGCACCGAGCCATTCTCGAGTGGGAGAACAACCGAGCGATCGATATTCCTGCACCCAAGATTACACAGACATATCCACGAAAGCAGAACTCGTATGAGACCTCTTCGCCTGTTGACCTATCCAGTTTTGGCCCAACAACAAGAGCACCGCTCGGATCTATCGTCCTGGGTCGTTCTGGAGACAAAGCTTCAGATGCCAACATTGGACTGTTTGTGCGGCATGATGATGAGTATGAGTGGCTCAGAAGCTTGCTCACCGTCGACAAATTCATCCAGCTGCTAGCGAAGGAGTACCTGGGAGGACGAATTGATCGGTTTGAGATGAGAAACATCAAAGTGGTCCACTTTTTGATCAAGGACCACTTGGACGGAGGATTTAATAGCAGCTCGACGCTCGACGGGCTCGGCAAGAACTTATGCGAGTATATTCGGTCTAAATGGGTCGACATCCCCAACCAGTTCTTGGAGCGAGGGCGGATATGAGGCGAAAGAGGCCTCGACTAGGAAGAGCTTACATTTCGATAGTTGTAACGGCTATGACCCTTACTTTGACGGGCTGCTTGTTCTCGCTTTCAAACCAGATGGTGCATCTTGCTCGTCCGAGATCGTGGCAAAGCGGTGTAACATCGATGGCGTGGGTCGATTGCAGGGGAACGGCTGACCACTCCCACATCACCAATACTGTTGCATCGTTGTGCAAGACTCGACAAGGTTGAGTAAGCCCAGGTAGCACATGGAACCACGCAGGTGGGTTTGACAAGGAACATCCCATCCTGGAAAGGTCAAATTTGGCATACGCGACAGGGCACGCGATGTATAGCGGTCCATGAATCGGTCGCAGGTCATTCAAGCCAAGCACTGCGGCGTTGAGTGATTTGCAATTGCCGATCAGGAACTCATTCTCCAGAGTGGGTACTTCTACGCCACAATCCGGGGATCCCCACAGATCACTCCACGTCAAATCCATCTCCCTCTTCTCCTCGTCTCCCTACGACACGGCAAGAATGACTCGATGCAGGCCAGAAAACGTGGCAGGCTTGAGCCTTGTCAAGAGTGGAACAACTGCCGATGCTGTGTCACGATGTACTCCACCATGTGTATTCGCTAAATTGGTCGACAAGCGAGTATCTCCTCAAAGCCATGTGGCTGTCCACGCTGTCAGAGGGTGGGCGGCGAGATCCAGGCCATGGCGAGGAGGCGTCAGGGATCGTTGTATATCTGCCATAGAGTGGTACTTCACTTCAGGTGTTTGCTGTTCATCTCCTCCTTGTTTGCTTTCGTACTTTTCCACAACACGCTGCACTGGACGCTGACACAGCTTGAGCCATCGATAAGATGGGATTGGGTGTATTGGAAGGTCAGCATACTCGTCTCCCCTACTGAACACTCGCGCTCACAGCTATGAACAGATCGGAGCAGTCTTCAGCATGTCCCCGGCACAGTATTTCTGAACGACTCCGCGGGAGACGCCGGCGGAGCTGCTCATGAGCTCGAGCATGGTAGTGGCAAGGATGCCAATATCGTGCTGTCTCCTCAGGTGAGAAGCTGATGGGCACAAACCCTACGTGTCTGCGCTGATCCGTCACCTTTCAAGCCCAGCGAAGACCCCAGTGACCCCCTTAACTGGCCTATGTGGCAGAAGGAGGTTATCATCGGCATCCTATCGCTAGGAGCTATGCTGAATGCCGGGACCAACGGGCCATTGCTGAATGCGTCATATCTCTCGATAGCGGAAGACCTTCAGACAGATCTGACTACTGTTGTACTAGCCTCTGGCCATAACCTTCTGGTACCAAAAACCCCCACATAGTCTGAAACCCTGGCTAACCCTTTGAACCCTTCTGTCTGTAGGCTGCCGGCTGCATTGGACCCTTCGTGGCAGCATTCAGTCGTAAATTAGGGAAGCGACCGGTCTTCCTCGTGTCAACCTTATTTGCGATTATTGGGACTGCCGTGGGGGAGGCTGAAGTCAGCTACACATATCTACTCGCCGCACGCATCATCCAAGGCTTCTCAACATCCGCATTCGAATCTTTGATCGTCGCTACCGTTGGAGACATCTATTTCGTCCACCACCGAGGTTTGCGGTCAGTCAGACTCCTCGTAAAGGCTGAGACACATGCTAACCCTTCTACCGGTCTGTTCTACAGGGTATCGTTCATAAACTTCATCTTAAACTCGTCATTCTGCAGGATCCCTCTGATTCAAGGCATTGCTGACCCTTTCACCCTTCTGTTCTGCAGAACCTCGAGTCTGGCGTCCATCATCTGCGGCCTGGTATTCGCGGACCTCGGATACTTGTGGCTATTTCACCTCTTCCAAATCCTCCTGGTCATCCAGTTCGAGGCTATGTTCTTGTTCTGTACGTCTATCAATAACCGACGATGCTACATTGTTGCCGGAGCGAACCACTAACTATATCGCGCAGGCCCAGAAACCACATACAACCGCGATTCGAGATACAAGACCGACGAGACCAAACATGAGAAGCTTGACGAGCTTGCCAAAGTCGAGATGCGACACCACGAAGAGGCTCTCACTTCTAGCGATCTTCCCAAGAAGAAGACGTTTGTGCAATCTTTGGCTGTCTGGACCGGTGTATACTTGCCTGACAGCATCTTCAAATTCCTGCTCGGGCCGTTCATCACCTTGCTCAACCCAGCAGCACTCTATGCGATCATCGTGAGTGGTCTGTTGAACAGCTGGTACGTCGGCAGTGCTATCATCCTAGCCGGAATCTTCGCCGGACCACCATGGATGTATGGACCAGCATCGATCGGATATTTTGGTGCTGGACCGTTCATCGGAGGCATGATTGGCAGTATTTTCGTTGGGTGGCTCAGTGATACGGTCATAAAGTGGATATCGAAGCGGAACGGTGGAACATAGTAAGTGCAGTGCTCAGAGATTCTCCGATTCAACGGGCTAACGTCATTGTAGCGAGCCGGAGTTTAGATTGGTCTTCATGTCCCTGGCCCTAGTATTCTGCACCGTCGGCATGTTCCTCTTCGGCTACACCATGTCCATCGGCTCCCCATCAATCCTCTGCGCATTCTTCCAAGGAATGATGATGTTCGGCGTTCTCATCCGGCATCTTCTCCACCCTCTCCTACGCCCTCGACGCCTTCTGCCGCCAAAGTAACGACATCTTCATCATGAATATGCTATTCAAGAACTTTATGTTCTACGGACTCTCCAACTTTGCCAACAACTATTGGGTGGCGGCGAAGGGGCCGACGAAAATTATGTACGTGTTTGGTGGCACCTCTGCCTTCATATGCCTCATGGCCGTACCGACGTACATCTTTGGGAAGAGGATGAGGAGCTGGTGGGCGAGGAACGATTTGTTTGTCAAGTGGGGATTGACTACTACGGGAGCTGCGAGTGAGAGTAAGCATATGGTACCATCTCGAAAGTGGTGCGTTTACTGACCAGCATAATAGTGGGCTGAGCAATATGGATGTCAGAAATGTCTTCGTCAATTGTTGACTAGGCCATTGCATCATCATCAAATTCGGGCTGCAACCAAAGTTCCGATAGCTATCGCGCGGATACGTACAACAAGTCAGCGAGTTGGTGAGCTTCAGACATTCTCTGTTGCCATCTTAATTCTCAAGAACCGTCCAACGACCACCTAAGCGCTCTCCTTTCCATGATCACAACAGTGATGAGGTAGCTGATCAAAGAAGAGTTGCGTCTTCATCCCTTCCCGCCACCACGCCCACCCAGCGCCCTCCACTAGCCATCGAGCGTCGTCTTCTTCATCTCCACTTCCAATTCCCTGAACTCACGATCCCTCTTCTCCCTCTCCTTCCTCGCCACTTCCTTTACTTCGTACGCTTCTATGGCGCAAGGCCCACAAATCTCTTCCACGACATCCTCGCAAACGCACTTGTCTGGACAGCTCGACATCGCCTTGATCCAGGTAGGCGCCCTTTCACGTCCCGGGCAAGGTGCCTTTCGAACTTGTTTTGTGTGTCCGCATGCAAATATGGTTGTCTCTTGTAGGCACATTGCTGTTGGATGCGGTACGGGTGGGTGGCGAATATGCAGATCCTAAGAGTGAGTTGGAGGTTGAAGCTACCGTGCGATGCGTGGGCTTCAGACTGTAAGATTGGCATTTGTTCGTCTTGTGTGTTTGCCTGGCAACAGAAGTGTTTGCTCAGCATAATATGTGCTAATCTTTTGTGTCTGGGATGTTTTGGCTGCAGGCTGCCTTAGACGCGAAATGGTGTCGATCGTTCCTTCCCATGTTCAAACTCCATTTCAACTTCGAGAAGTCAATAGTACACACGAAGTGTCGGGTACTCTGACTGTGGTGCATAACTTCGAGCGGACGCGGCTGTCCTACGTTCCCTTTCCAAGATCCGCATCTCGCATATTCTCCTCCAACTCGTCGACCTCCTTCCCCTTCGCTACCTCGTTCTCTTTCTCCTTGACCACTTCCTTCTTCTCATCCAGTAGCTTCGTATCCTGCAGCTTCGCCGCGGCAGCATCCAATACCTTCTTCGCCTCCACACTATCCAAAACCTTTACCAATATCTCGGCCGCCTCCACCTCACTGAGTCTCTCGCCTCGCTCCCTCGACCGCTTCGCGTTCCCGCCTTCTACCACCCTCTCCTTGGCTTCCTCCTTCACCTTCGAATCCTTCCTCTCCTCATCCTGCGTCTTCCCCTCCCCCTCAACCCTCGTCTCCTTCATCTCCATCTCGTACGCCACTTCATCCGCCGCCTCCTTGAACAGGTCACCTGTCCGCCCCTCCGCTCTACCGTCCTTCTTCGCACTCCAAGCCTCAACCTCACACGGCCTACACTTCCCTTGTTCAATGCTCTCCACCGGCGGGCCAGACGTTATGAGACACATTTTTGGCATGCGATGAGGAAAGTTGGAGACAGGCTTTTCTGCCCGATCGCACAGGACGACCGTTTCCGATTTGCGGCAGCCGCAGGCGTACTTGACGAGGGAGCGGTAGCACATTCTTGGTATGTGTTGTATCTGATTGCGTGGTTGAATGGTGTGGGTGAGTCACTCCTGGTGAGTTCATGGGCTCTGGTTGTTGATGATTCAAGTAAATGAAGTTTGCGAACGGAGCGATAGCCTTGCATGAGTGTTGTGCTTGCCATCCATGGAAATGTCTCGTGCGTGCCTTCCAGGCTACACCATGGCTTGTGAAGTGTCTTGCACCTTCTGTGATCCATCTTATGGCCTGGCTCAGACGGAATGCCGGTCTGGGAAGTACTGAGAAGCATTGACTTATCTGGACAACGTGCTCTTCGACAACAATAGCATGCTTTGACGACGACTCTTCCTGATCATTTGCATCCGACATATACAGGCCTGTTGCGTTGTCAACATCGGACGTTGTGATCGACCAGGGAGTTGAAGACTGGTACTGGTGTGGGATTTGGTATGCGCTGTGGATACGACGGTGAACATGATCGATTGATGGCTAGGCGCATCCCATTGTACTTACGAGATGATTTCGCTGGCAGGAGATGACCTCCATTCAACGTACATCCTCCCACGCCACAAGATCATCCCGTTTCATCAGCCGATACAACAGCATCCATCCTATCCCCTCAAGGTCCACACAAACACGACCATCTCACACTCGCCGTACGACCATTCCACCCCCATCTAACTATGCCACCCCAAATTCCTCTCCTTCTGCTCCTTCTCCCCCAACTTCCGATTGTGCGTCCGGATCGCACACTCCGTACACTCACCCTCCACGTTGCGCTGCGTGGCCGGCGCGAGCTTCTCCAAACACTCCCGCGGCACGATGCTAGAGAAGGGCTTCTGCTCGCGGTCGCAGCGAACAATCTTGTAGTCGTTGACACCGCCTTCGGTGTGGCCGCAGGCGAGGTAGTGGAGGAATTCGCGGTAGCACATTGTTGCTGGATACTGTGTTTGAGAGCTGCGATGAAGTGGTCGGCTGTCAGGGAGTCAGAGTTGCAAGTTCGTTTGGTTGTAGGATGACCGTTCGTGCTGTGTGCCTGTCAAGAGAAGGTGGGCCCAGCAGAGCGTGGTGCCGGCCTCTTATCCCATTTCAGATGTTTGATTGGACAAAGGCATGGTTAGCACTCTTGCGTTCTAACACTTACAGCTTGTTTAAGAGGGCGTTGTTTCCACTGTCTGCTAGTTTCCAGAAGGACGAACAAAAGAGATGTCCCGCATACTTGCATCTCCATGGCCGGAGCAAACCGAGTGAAAGCTACACTCGTTTACTCAGAGAACAGAGGTAGCTTGATAGGTGCGATTGTGCTGAGGACTGAGGCGTACCACACCACCTCGCTGACCTGGCTGGCCGAGCAAAGCTACCATAAGCCGTGAATTTATTAGATTGGCCTCGCTCGAACTGCATCATTGTACTTACGACAAGCTTGTGTGTGGCGAAGATCACTTCGCCGAGCATGCTTCAACATACATCCACCAAATCCAGCGTAGCAAGTCTTGTCTCAACGACCAGCTCGTAGCATCATCGCTCTAGACCTTCCCATGATCCCGTCCTCTGTGCTTGCGGTCGGAACACTTGGCCATCCGATCAAACTCCTACGCTCGATCTGCTCAATTTTCCTTCTGTTCCACCACTTACTCGTCCTCCACCTCAACATGGACTGCATTCTGATGAGCCATCATCCCCGCCGCCAACCTGTCCGCTGTAACCCTTACCGCCTGGTTCGCCGCGACCACCTGTGCCCTCACAGCCGCGATCTCTGCCTCCGCCTCAGGGTGCTCCCCTGCCTTGCTCGCCAAAGCCCTCTCCACCTCATTCGCAACATCCTCGAACTTCTTCGCCTCTTTCTCAAGATCCCTCCTGCCTCGGCCTATGCGCGCCGCCAGCTCCTCTCTGCGACGCCTCTGGAACAGCTTCCCCAACTTCCAAGAAAACTGGTCTGTAAACTTCGTAGTTGCATTGCGCTCTTCTTGCTTTCCCACCGGCTGCCCCTCCGATTTACGTGCCCACTCGTTGATCACGCACTGGAGACACACCTCGTTGGGGGAGACAGACTCCGTCGGTCTGGTCGTATTCAAGCACTTCCGCCGCATGAGAGACGAGAAAGGCTTCCGGTCGGCATCGCAGCGGACGATTTTGTGCTGTTTGACGTTCTTCTTGCAGTCGCAGGAATATCTGACGATTTCGTGAGTGCACATCGTCAAAATCTGTTGTGGTGGTGTGATGTTGGTGCCTGCGTCGCCGCTGTTCGTCGTTTGCGTGCTCGTAGAAGACAGCCCAGCGAAACATAGATGCAGCCCTATATGCCATCTTAAGTGTTTGCTCGAACAAAGGCGTCCGTCGTGCATTCTAGCATTCCGCGAATCCACCCTCACAGCCCGTCTCAGCCAGCGTTGTCTCTGGCCCCCAGAAGGCTCTAGAGCCTGAGCGATCAGCAAGCACAAGGTCCGAGAACGTCTCGTTCGTTGAGACGATGTTCTGCACCATCAGCAAACCGGGCCGTCAGGTTGGAAGACAATGTTCTAACAGGGGCCTCGAAGACAAGGCGCCCAAGAAGCGGTGTCTCAGGTAGCATCCAGCAAGCCAGAGCTTGCTCACAACTGCGAGAGGGTCGACGGCGCCGTATGATCTACCGCCACAACGCCTTATCTCTCACATCCGGATCTAGAGCACTTCAGTAAGCAAAATACCAGTACGCCATAAATCTCCCTTCCAGCGACGCCAAGCCAAAATCCCCAGCTCAAGCTGCAGAACCCACCTTCGGACCAGACGAACGAGAGCAGAAGCTTGCCATTACCAACACGCAGAGAAAAGGCATCGCAAAGGTCATGAATTTCTCACCTCTCACCACTACCGCTTATTCCTCTTAGCAGCCCTCTTCTCCCCCCTGACATCCTTCTTCAACCTCGCATCAACCATCTTATACTTGCCCTTCACGCCCCTCGGCCTGCCAGCCCCCTTATTATGCCCCACAGCCTTGACAACCTTCACTGACTTCCGCTTCTTCACCCCCGTCTTCTTCGCCTTAGCCATCAGCCCCGAAATCGACGCAGCCTTCTCCTTCTCACTAAGTTCACTCCCCTCAGCCAAATCACTCGACTTCTTCTTCAACTTCTCCAACCGTCTCGCAGCGCGGAAAGTCTTCCTAGCCTTCGCCTCGCGGACTTTCTTGATAGGTCTGGCGTTGAGAGCGCGCAGCTTTTCCTTGATAGCAGCGGCCGCGGCGGCAGTGACAGGGCGCTGGGCGCGGGAGTGCTTGCCTTCGTCGTCGAGGAACCATTCGGGCAGTCCGTCAGTGTCGCGGTGCGAGTACTTATTGAAGTTGTCATCGGCGAGCTGGGTCTTGGTCGTTTTGCCGGTGGCGAGGGCGTGCGCGAGCGTCATGGCTTCGGCGGTGATGATGTCGATGTTGGGGCGGCCTTCGGTTTCGGCGGCGCTTTTGGGGCGGGTGGTGCGTTCTTCCCAACTTTCTTCGTCGGGTTTGGTTTTGACTTCTTCGATGTCGGATTCGTTTTCGTAGGGTTGGTCGATGTCCATTTCGTCATCCTGGTCGGGGTCTGAGATGTCGACGGCTTTGAGCTCTTGCGATGGGGAGCCAGAGGCGACATCAACACCGCTGTCCCGTTCCAGCTCAACTTCACTTTCCTCTGCGTCGTCAAGCCCAGGAATGTCCTTGAAGATGTCCTGCTGGAAGAAACTCGCCGCCCGTCCGGACAGCTCACCCTTCTGTTCTCGCGGCTGCAAATTGGTCATGATCTCACCGCGCTCGCCTTCACTCTCGTACCCATCTTCCTCATCCTCCATCAAATCAGCGTCCGAGCTCGCGTCAGTCTCAGCGCCTGCATCTTCCTCGTCGAAACCCTCGAATTCCTCCTCCTCCTCCCCTCTAGCCTTCATCCGAGCCCTCTTTGCTGCGACTTTTGTGCTTCGCTGCTCCAAGCGCTCCTGGTAATCTTCGTACATGCCGTCAAGCTCGCGTTCAAGCTGATCGCCATCTTCATCTTCATCTTCGGCTTCTCCCTCTTCATCTTCGTCCTCGGGCTTCTTGGTCTCTAGAGCCTGAGAAGCAATCATTCGTCCTCGTACGATTTGCTTTCGCACACCACCATCCTTATCAACATCTTTCAGGCGGAAGGTAGCATCACTGCCTTCCGGTCCACCAGCCTCAATACCAATATCTGAAGGCGTGACCATGTTCATCTGCATGCGTACGACTTCTTTCTGCCTTCTCTCGTTATCCTTCTTTCGCTTCTTGCGCTCGACCTTCGACTGCGAGTCTTTCATTGTCTGGATATCTTCCAGTAGCTTCAATTCCTCGTCCATAGGTTCTACCATCGCCACCTCCTCGCCAGCGACACCTTTAGTAGCTGCACTAGCACCAGCAGCCTTCTTCTCGGCCGAGCCACCGACGTGATCCGTCTTCTTTTCGCGAAAGCCAAACCGCTCTCTGGCTTTTAGTCGCCATCGCAGAAGCAGCTTGAATTCCTTCCGGCCCAGCACCTTCAGATCCTGACAGCACAGCCGAATTTCCTCTGTAGTCTCTGGTAATTTGTCCAACGCAGCCAAAGCAATATCGCCATTATTCTCCTGATTGAAATGCAGCCGATTGAGATCACCAAGCATCTTGATCGGATCCCCCGTTTGAATGAACTCACTCGCAGCCACCTCATGAAACTGCGTATAGTCACCCTCCTCATACCCCTCCCTCTTCCTCTTCTTCTTCTCCGGATTGAACACCTTCGCTTCGTTATTCACCGCCGCCGTCTCCACTTCCGCAAACGCGTGCCTCGGGTCCAAGAACCTCGGATCCATATGCTTAGGCGCCTTGAACCCTCGACACACATAGAACGTCTCAGCCGAGACGTTTCTGCTCGAAGGCGGCTTCGTCTGCTCGACCTTCGCAAACAACTGCTTGAAGATCCACTCCAGCTTGGCAGAATCCTTCGATCGGAAGACTTTCGTCACGAACGTGCCATCCGGCGCCAAGAACTCTGTGGCAAGCTTCAAACTCGCCAGCACGAGCTCATTTTGACTGAACGCATCCTGCACCCACGCCGTACCCACGTTGGGAGCGCCGTCATGTACCACCGTATCCGCCTTCCAGCTCTTCAAGTGGCCTCTAATCGTGGCGCGGCATTTATCGCTCGTGATATCGTCCTGGAAACTGATCGTGCGTGGAATCGGCTTGATCGGTGAAAGGTCGACTCCGACGATGAGGGACTTCATCGGCATCGTTTCGGCGGCGACTTGCATCCATGAGCCTGGCGCGGCGCAGAGATCGAGTAGACATCGCGAGTTTTGCAAGAAGGAGTATTTCTTGTTCAGTTGGATGAGCTTGAAGGCGGCACGGGCGCGGTAGCCTTTTTCTTTGGCCAGGTAGTAGTATTTGTCCAGACGCGCTTTGGCGTTCTTCTTTTGGATCGCCATGCCGTCGTGCTATTCTCGGGTGAATATGAATGTCGGTGGAGTAGCGAGCATTTTCTCAGTCTTCGAACTTTCTACTTGGCGATCTAAGCGTCGGATCTAATCTTAGCGCAGGGGAGTCGATCTGGAACGAACTCAATCCGAACTTCATCCGACTCCTTCATCACCACCATTTTCCTGCAGCGATTCGGCTAATCATCTCCAAAGCTGGTTCTTGTAAATCAGACAGCCAAATACTACACATATTATCATTCACTTCAGTGGACATGATAAGAACCGCTGGCGCCCACAGCGAACAGAACAATGGATCCCAGTGGACTCCTTCATGCTGTCGCCTGAGGCGCAGCTCGCACACTGCCCCTGTATCAATCTCCGACTCGACTCAGTCTATGTGGTATAGTATATCGTTATCTCTCACATCTATTCCACTCCCGAGTCTTATCCTCTCGTCTATTACCTCGTTTTCTCCTTCCAGCTTCCCTAGTCGCCTACGTCCAAGATCATAAAACCAAAAGAAAGACGCAGCTATGGCCCACCGAACCTCGCCAAGAGCGCATCCTGCGCGTGATTTGCATCATCACCTTCATCCCCGCCCTCGCTATCTTCGCTGAGTTCGCCACGTTCGCCCAAATCGAAGCTGCCGGCCTCGTGCTCATTCCCATGGGCGTCTCAGTCATCTGGAACAGCGTCGTGCTGATCGCCATGGGGAAGAAACGACACGCCATCCTGCTAGTTGGCGATGGGGTGTTAGCGTACTTTCTGATGAAGTTGTTGATCCCGGTCAGAACCCCGAACATGACTCTATGATTTTGTTCGATACACTACTGATGTACTACGGACGCAGGCATGGCAGCGCATCGCCTTCGGCAACGACTGGGGTTCAGACCAGTTCCAGGCCGTCGTGGAAGGCACGTTTGGCATAGGGGTTGTGTTGGTTAGTTTGTACGTCCCTCCTTACCTCTCCCTTTCACTCCGTCTTCTTTCAGGTTTACTGACACCACCGTAGCATCATGCACACTTCCCTAGCCGCTCGTTCACTGTACTACCTTGGTAGGATGGAGGGGGACGTGCTGTCTAGTGTTAGCTAGATTTCTGCGCAACCTCGCTGCGCGGAGTGTCCGCATTGCCAGCGTGAGGCGGCGGCGACGGCCGGACCGTCGACAAGAGAAAGTGTGGAGGGCTATGCGGATCGAGCACCAGGGGCGAGACCGGAATCGATGCCCAAGGAGCCGAGGGAGAGCGTTGAAGAAGCGTCAGTCCGGCTCGTGTAGTCTAGCCTAGTCTTCACGAAGTTGAGGACGAGGTCAGAGCATGGTGTTAGGCTCTTGTACCGTGTCGAAGATGGTCGAGCTAAAGGGCGTGAGTCCGAAGGAGGCAGTGTCAGTCGCGCAAGCATCGAGCATACATAATGTGTAGCGATATGCCAGACGACGACGACGACGACGACGACGACAACGATTCCAAGTGATTGGTCGGCGCCAGCCGGAGCTACTTGGTGTACAGACAACCGCAAAACGCGCAGGATCTTCGAGAACAGAATTTCCGGCAAGATCCGCTTTATCTTAGCGCCTGTGTTCCCTCGACCTCACCAAACCCTGAACAACAACAACTTCATGCGTTCAACTGTGCTTCGGCCACACAGATACAGACAGACGCAACAAGGAACAGCAACTCAACAGCATGAGTCGCGACCTCAACAATTGGCGCCGCCACTGCATGCACGAAACAGGTGTAGCGACGCTGGCAGCCATTGAACGCACTCGAAATGCTGTCGCCTGAACCAGTAAACACGGGAGGTGACGCCCCGCCAACACTCCCAAGCCCACTCCCCCTACTGCGTAAGACAGACTTGACATATATCTCTTCTTTCTTCTCGTTTCTTATTCCTGTACTCCCTGCAACTCTCCATCCCCTTCCACACCCAGATTCAAGAACCAAATTCATCAACAATGGCATCCCAAACCCCTCGAACGCGGCCTCCGCTATACCGCCATCGTCAGCTTCGTCCCGGCTCTCGCCCTGCTGTTGGCGAACTCTATCATCACCCTCCAACGTCCTATCGCGCTCTGGTAAGCACTATGGTTCCGTCCCATTTCGTCTAAGACACCGCTAACGCTTTCACTCTTGTATCCCGCAGCTTGATCCCAATGGGCCTCTCAGCCCTCTTCAACCTCCTAGTGCTCAGGGCTATGCCCAAGAAGCAGAAGAGCGGAAGCCACGTCATCTTCTTCGTCATCGACGCTCTGCTGGCGTGTTTTTTGATGGTTATGTTGAGTCCGGTACGTCTCCCCCCCTCTCAAATCCGTCGGTGCTCCCACAAAGACGTACGCTGATGAAGTGTGTGACAGACATGGCACGACCTAGTATCCAACAACCGCGCCTACACCCGTACCTGGGCGCTGGGTTACAATCGGTACCAGATGGTTATCCTCGGCACTTATGGGACTGTTACTGTTTTGACTAACTTGTAACTCCTCCCCACCCCTACCTACCCCCCTTGTGCCATTCATATCGCTAACGGCGCCGCAGCACCATCCACACCTTCCTCGCCCTCCGCCAGTTGTACTACCTTAGCAGGCTGAACGATGTCGCTACCTGGTCCGCGTTTCGGTTGAGCCGGTCAAGTTGTCCGAGTTGCCCGCATTGCCAACAGAACGCCGCGGTGGGTGGGACTGCATCGGCGGAGGATGAACTTTACTCGGATAGTCCCACGGCCACAGCGCCAGGACGGTCTTCCATGGCCGCGGAGCCGAGGGAGAGCACTGGTGATGAGACTGCTCGGCTTGTGTGAGATGGCTGGATGAAGTGGCCAAGGGGAGGGGAATGGGTGTTGGTGATGTAGGACTTCGTTGACGGAACGACTGGGAAGGGCTGGGTTGATGGGCTGGCGTGATGGAGTGATGAGGCGCAGTTATACCTATACGTAGTTTGGATAGCACGTGTTATATAAACTTGTTTCTATCAATTCCAGTCCTCATCTGACCAAATACCAGTGCTATTCACTTCCACTTTCACTTCCACTTTCACTTTCACGAGCTCGGCAAGTCCCGCCTTATCGCCCCTAGCCGCCGCATGAACCCTTCATCGCGCAGAGCTTCACAGCCAATGACGCGCGATGATGGGACCGCACCCGAGTCGTCGTGTTGTTCCTGCTTCCGTTGTATACATGTAGACGCTACTTATATGCACGTAGTAATACCGACATTTGGAAAGCCTACGGACGCACGATTTAGCAAGATGGCCGCACCGAAGCGGAAGAAGTCGAAGCCCAACCCTATCGAACCGTCTTCAGCAGACACGACGGGACGACAGAACGATGCGCCGGCACAGCAACGTAGCGATGCGACCGCGCGAACATCGGCAGCAGAAGACACAACAACCACCACAACAACACCAACGCCCCCGCGCATCCCAGACCGATCTTCCTGGTACTCCTCCTGGCGCTCCTCCCCCAAATCCCTGCCTATCGCCCAGATCGCTCGCGAAAGCATCTCCGTTGCCCAAAACACCACCTCCTCCACCTCTGAAGCCACACCCGTTCGACCGCCCAACTCGGTCAGCAAAAGCGTGAGGGGGAGTCGGAAGAGTATCCCGCTGGCGGCCGAGGCGACGAAGGTGCATGCGGTTAGTGATGCGAGCGGGACGAGTCGTCCACGGCTTTCGTCTGAGAAGGAGAAGGAGAAAGGCGAGGAGACGATGGGGGTGACGAAGGAGATGGCGGAGGTTCCGGCGCAGGCCGTGGTGGAGGAGGCGAGGTTACCGCCTGAGCCGCCTGCGGTGGGAGGTGGAGATGGGACTGGGGAGGGGGTGGGGAAGGGACCGTGGTTCGCGTGGTGGTCGAGACCGGACGGGTACGTGAGTGATGGGGAGAAGAAGGGGAAGAGTAAATTGGTGAAAATGCATGTGGAGGTGGAAGATGCTACCACGACGCCGTTGCCTGGGACGCCGAATGAGGAAGCTACGCAGCCTGGTGGTGCGAACGCGATGGCGTTTGAGGGTTTCAGTCAGGCTGCGGACGATGGGAAGGGGAATTCGATGCAGCCGGAGATGAAGTCGGTTCCATCGGCTTCGCGAGGATGGTTTGGGCTGTGGAGTTCGGCAGAGAATCAGCAGGCTGCTGAAAATCAACAGGCGAAGGATGGTATGGAGGAGCAGCAGCCACCTGAGATTACGGTCTCGACTGATCCACCGGCGACGGATGCTGCGGTGGCAGATTTGGAGCCTTCCAAGCCAGAAAGATCCAAGCTCGAAGAACCGAAAGATTCTCAATCGGCGAGCAAGTCATCTGGTTGGGCCTTCTGGTCGACTGACAAAACTAAAGACCCAGCTCCGACACCCAACGGAACACAGAAGCAAGTCGGCGAACTAGCTGTGGCAGACACGCCAAGTCAGAGCCATCCAGAAGCCGCGCAGTTCAATGAGCAGCGTGATGAGAGCAAGCAAACAGTTTCGAAGCCGGACCCAAAAAGGACGGCCTCATCGCTAAGACCAAAGCCAGGCAAAGCTACGAAAGCTATATCCACCAGCGACTCTTCAGCCGCCGCAACGCCATTGGCAAGCAGCTCAGCAGCCCAAACTCCAACCTCAGAAGTACCTTCTCCATTCCTCGCACCATTAACACAACAACTGGACCCCTCATCCATCCTCTCACGAATCCCGGATCAGGTCAAGCCTTCAATCACCAAAAAAGAACGACCCAACCTCATCCTCCCTTCCTTCGATTCCACCTTTCCACTTGCGCCAAATCCTGGTTACGTCGAACGCTTGACAACCTACCTTGCCCAGTCGCTTCACCTCCCCGGCTCTCTTCCAGAACCCTCGCCACTTCACGTCTACAGAAACCCGTCTCCACCAAAGATCAAACGCGCTGTCGCGCTAGGCGTGCACGGCTTCTTCCCCTCCGCACTCGTCCAGAAACTCATCGGGCAGCCCAAAGGCACCTCGATCCGCTTCGCCAACTACGCCGCCTCCGCGATAAAGTCCTGGTGCGAAACCAACCAGCCCGAGCTCAAGAACGTGGAAATCGAGAAGGTGGCGTTGGAAGGGGAGGGTTACATTGCCGACCGCGTCACTACCCTCTGGAAACTGCTACTCAATTGGCTCAGCCATCTCCGACAAGCTGATTTTATCATCGTGGCCTGCCATTCGCAAGGTGTACCGGTAGCAATGATGTTGGTCGCGAAACTCATCCAGCTCGGCTGTCTCGCCCCAAATGTCCGCGTGGGCATCTGTGCGATGGCTGGGATCAACTTTGGCCCTTTTCTCGAATACCGGTCTCGATTCTTCGGCGGCACAGCGCTTGAACTTTTTGAATTCGGTGACCCCAAAAGCGCCGTCTCCAAAGCTTACGCCGAGAGCCTTGAGCTCTGCCTCCGACACGGCGTGAGAGTGACGTTCGCGGGCAGTATCGACGATCAGCTTGTTAGTTTGGAAAGTGCGCTGTGCACGCCGGTACATCATCCGTACATCATGCGGGCGGTTTTCATCGACGGACGGCTGCATGCGCCCAATTTTCTAACGCACCTTGTGGTGTTCGCTGCGAAGTTGCGGAATCTGGGTGTCAGTGACCACGGGCTGATCAGAGAGCTTTCCGCGCCACTTGCCGGCAGTCTCGTGGGCGGCGAGGGGCATAGCCGGATCTACGACGAGCCGGACGTCTACCGCCTAGCCATCGACTTCGCTCTGGAAAGCACCGACGTCCACGCGCCAGCCCCAATACCTGCTACAGCGTCAGCTAAGGCTAAGGCTGCTGCGAGGAGGAGCTCAACCGACCTCCCGTCTACTGCCACTCTGCCGACGAGTCCGGCACTGGCGCAAAATCTGCGGCGCTCTTCTGTCACGTTGTCTTCCGCCTCGAACATCCTACCCAACTCGACTCATTCTATCGCGCCAGTGACTACTCCGTATGAGCCTCCGCCCTCGAGCGCGACGGCTAATCCTTTCTACCTCCCCTGGGCTGTGAGAGGGATGCTTGAGGAGGAAACGGTGAAGAAGGATGAGAGCTTGAGGGAGGAGGTTAGGGAGTTGGTGCGGGAGTTCGAGGAGTGGGTGCCGAGTAGCAAGGTGCTAAAAGATGTAAGGTGGAGGCTGGAGGGTGTGAGGGGGATGATCTGATGGGATGGGTGGATGTGGGTGTGGGTTTAGCGAGGTGTTCTCCTGCTGATTAGGGATCGTGATGTTGATAGAGCTATAGGCCTACAGACGCCGCCGATGAGGTTTTCCCTCGCAAGACCACTTTTTTTGCGACAGTGTCCGAGCTGAACGACTCATCTATGAACGCATTTGGATCTTCGGGGGTTCAGGTAAGTCGGTGCATCGCTTCCCGGACTCTACAACCGTAACGAGCACGTCGACTTCTCCATGCAGTATCACGGCGACTTCTTCTACATCATCGATCCGAACGTGGGCCGGTGCTAGAGTAGGTCGACTTCTGGCGCGCGGTGGCGTTGAATAATCTGCAGCTGGAGATGACCACTCGTTCGAATGAATTGACTCGCACTACCCAGTCATCCGAGATCCGCAGTTCACTGCCGCATGCATTTTGCCGTTCCGGAAGGAGGCTCCATTAGAAGAATGTCCTTGGTTCGGACGGGCTTTGGCTCGAACAGGTTTCGTCATTGGTTTGCTGTGAGGATACAAGGTATTATGAAGACTCATCAGCTGCTACGACGACTGCTGCCACTGCGAAGGCACTTTATCCGGCTGTGCTCGCGCAATGGCCACATCTATGGTCTGAGTCGACCCGTGCGGCCGATGAGTCAACTGCCTTTTGCAAACCGAGCAGATATGATCAAGATGCTTGTTGCTCTCGTAGCAGAACAACATCGGCCAGCAGACCAGGCATATGAGGCACTGCATGAAGCTGAATTCGAAAGTCAGTGATGGTTCAATCTCGGTCGATGCGAGACTTACCCAGTGTCTTCGGCGTCCACCTCGCGGACCTCCGTCTTGACGACTGTCCGACAATACGGGCAATCGACCTCGGTGGGCGAGCTTCCTACTTTGTTGCGCGGCGTGACCATTCGTGGGCCTTGTTCCGGGACTGGCTGCGCCGTCCTCGCTGCTGCTTCCCTGGAGTCCTGCTGTGGCGGCTGGTAGGCCATGCTGCGAGATCGTCAGTAGCTGGAGTGTGTATTTGGGGTGTTGTGGGTGCGAACCCTGGCTCATGCTGGATGTAGTTCAATGGGGGCAGCTCCCCAGCCTTTTCCGACATCTCCATCTCGCGTGCGTCTTTCTTGTCCTACTCGGAGCTCCAATAGTAGCACGAGGGGACCGTCGGGAAGTATAGAGAACAGCGCCCGGCCGTGGCATTGCAAGAGAGGGTTTCAAAGAGCAGCTAGAGCTATGGTGCTCTCAGCCTTGCGGCCTCACAGCCTTGCAGATTCCAGTATGTAGAGCTCCCGGGCTGTGTTCACGCCTCTATGTTGGCCATGCCGTCTGTCCCGCATTCTTGGACAAGGCTGAGACCGATCTGCAAGCCACCAATTCATGTATGCATCCGATTGGCGAATCAGCGGTTCCATCGTGACACCACACCACATCTTTACCGGACTTGGGGGCGGAAAGTCACATGGATCTCGACATCTGGCCTCCGAATGCCTGATATAGCCTTGATCATTCCGCGGGCCATCTTATCATGGTCGTCCGGGCTCGACATGATCGAGTCTACTGGTAACAATGCGTCTCATCAAGACCGGACCATATCTTCCTGGCCAGCAGAAACTCGAGATCGATCAGAAATGGGGCAAGGACATCCCTCATTATGCCGTGCTGTCGCATACTTGGTCCAAATTTGCAGACGACGAAGTCCTTCTCGCTGATGTGCAGAATGGCACGGCTCGCAGTAAACCGGCTTTTCCTAAGCTCTGGACAGCGATCGAGAAGGCGAGGCTGGATGGCTACGGCTGGTTATGGGACGATACTTGTTGTATTGACAAGACGAGCTCCGTTGAGTTGAGCGAAGCTATAAACTCGATGTATACGTATTATGCAAACGCGCAAAAGTGCTACGCCTACTTGACCAACGTGTCTGCCACAGGTTTCGAGACAGAGTTCAGAGTGTCCCGGTGGTGGCGACGAGGCTGGACGCTCCAAGAGTTGCTGGCTCCAAAGTTCGTGGAGTTCTACTCTTCGGAGTGGGTGTCACTGGGCACGAAGTTCGATCTTTGCGCTATGATCACACAGATTACTGGCATCGATGAGAACTACCTGAGCCATAGGCTGCCAGTCCAGCATGCGAGTATCGCCAAACGCATGTCCTGGGCCTCAAGCCGCGAGACGACCAGAGAGGAAGACGGTGCCTATAGCCTCATCGGGCTCTTCGAGGTGAACATGGCGATGCTCTATGGAGAAGGCGGCAAGAAGGCCTTCCTCCGACTCCAGGAGGAGATCATGCGAGGGAACGAAGACCAGTCGCTTTTCGCGTGGATCCAGGCGGCGGCCGATCAAGAGACTTCTGACGGCTATCACGGGCTGCTCGCTGATAGTCCGAAAGACTTCCAGCATACTGCCTCGTCGATATCGTATAGTGAGCTCGCGGAGTACACTCCGTCTTCGATGACCGCTAGAGGGCTGCACATGACTTTACCCCTGATGCAGAAAGATGATGGCACCCTGATCGCTGCTCTGCGGTGTCCGGTGCCTCCGGGTAACAACGGCTGGCTTGCTGTGTACCTCAAACGGCTGCCCATCGGCATCAACCAGTACGCGCGTGTGACGTGTGATAAGCTGGCGTCGGTTTCGCGACCCGGCAATCCTCAGGAGGTTTATATTCGCCAGCACTTCCCGAGTTACGTTGCGGAGGAGGTATATCCGTATCATTTCTTCCAGCTCCGGGGACTGCACGCCAGCACCCAGTACGAAGAGCTGCGTAATAGTGGTGAATACAAGCTAGTGTCTTCTGTTCGTGCTGCGGGTAAATCTTCTGACACCGAACACGTCCCTGCCGCGCAGAAACAGCCTTGGAGCGACGTACCGCTGGTGTACAGTATCTACAAAAAGGCTGGCGCACTGACGGTAGCGATCCTGGTGAAACGATCGAACGATGGAGAATCGTTCGTGCTCATGCTGGGGTCCATCACAGACTTCGACGTTGGGTTCCACATCTTGCATGCAGACTCTCTCGGTACCTTTGCCCAGATGCAGCAGATCTTTTCTCCTCAGCCAGCATACCGAAACGTGGAGCTGGACTTCCACATGGTGTGTGTGAATGTGGAACAACGCACGTCCGCGGGCCAGAAGCTCTATTTCGTCGACTTGGAGATCGAGGCGTTTCCTCAGCCGACTACGGTTGCGGAGGTTCTGCAGGATGCCATGGAATTGGCCACGAAGCCCATATTCGGTGCCGACCACAGGACGCAGAAGGCGGCGTTGAAAAACAAGCTCAAGACGCTGTGGACGGCGGCATGAATGCAGTTCTGCTTTTGAAGTCTGCTGCTGCGACTTCGGTTTGGTCTAGCCCTGCGAGATACATTTGGTCATGATGCTAACTCTCACAGTCGGTTCCACGGGCTGAGATGTGCCCTCGAAATGCCATATATGAGGTGCTGCTGTACATGGTTAAGAAGAGTCTGACTTCGGCATCTCTGCCAGGAGGGACAGTCCCTCTGCCTATGAAAATGGACAGCGACCATTAAGCGGCGAAGAAGGTAGCTTGACGCACCGATGGCAGTACATAGCGCCACAGATGGAAACGAGATATCTGTCCGTCGGCGATGCGGTGTAGTGGCACAGCAGGGCTCAAGAGATGAAGTCGATTTGTAGGTATTTTGGTGCCTGCGCTATTGGCTAGACGCGAACTGAGGTGCTGCAAATAGCTTTCGAGGGGTGGCATATGCGACACGCTGGCAAAGTGTAGCTTCCCGAATAGTATGCACAATTGGACTCTGTTTAGAAGTCGCGCTGGAATCAGCAAATCATTGGCTATATTTCTCGTAGCTGTAAGCTATAACTCAGCTAGACGAGAAGTCCTGTGGCTAAACAGCCATCGTTTCCAGCTTGCAGCCAGGCTCATCAGCCGAACGCTCGACTCGCGAGCCAACCCCATCCACCCGTGCTCACACAACAGCCATATCTACACCTCCACTGCCCCCATCCCGACATCCACTAATGCCCCTCCGCCTCCTCAGTAAACTTCCGATACCCCTCCCCATCCAACAGCCCCTCCAGCTCCTTGACATCGCTCAACTCAATCTTCGCCAACCACCCGTCGCCCTCTGGACTCTTGTTGATGGTGCCAGGTGTGTCTTCCAGCACGCTGTTGGCTTCGACGATCTTTCCGGAAACGGGGGTCATGATGTCGGAGGCGGATTTGACGGACTCGACGGCGCCCATGGAGTCGCCTTTGGCTACGGTGAGGTCGAGGGTGGGGAGCTCGACGAAGACGACGTCGCCGAGGGCGGCGGCGGCGTAGGTGGATATGCCTATGGTGCCTGGAGATACATTAGAGAGAAAGGCAGAGTGGAGGTGGGAGTGGGAGCAGGGAGGAGCGTACCGGTCTTGCCGTCAGAGGAGAGTTCGATCCATTCGTGGTCTTCGGTGTATTTCTTTTCCGATACTGTAGCATATGTTAGACGTGATAATACAGGCGATGTTGCATCTCGTACTTCTCGTGCTAGCAGTAAAGCTCCGAACCATTGGCTTGAAGGCCGGTCTCTGTGCTCTCAATCGTAGGTACTGCGGTCGGCTACATCGCGCCACAGACGAGATGGATTGCTTCAGTGCTCTACCAGCATATACGCCCGACATTGCTACTGCTCGTGACATCTTCGATATCTTCAAGTGAATGTGTGAGGAAGTGTGAGAGGAAAGTCGCAAGAGCAGCAATCCGCCGCAGGGCATTGGCATGAAGTCGGACTTCCTAATTCGGGACTTTTATCCAGCACTTGAACATCTCGACTTCACCGCAACCTCTTCCATACCACAACATCACAACATGCTCTATGAGTTGATCGGAGTGGTCCGTCCCCCTCCCCTCACCCCATCATCCCACTCCATCTAATCCTCATGTCCCAGGTCCGCCCCGCCCGCACCATCAACGAAATCAAAGAGTCCGCCTCCCCTCCCCCTCCACCACTCACTCCCCCAACCCTAACACTCTCCTCCAGAATCGCCAAAACCACCGGCAACCAAATCCTAACCTCCGGCGGCGTCGTCCGCGGCATCACCAACTGGGGCACCTTCCTGCTCCCCAAACCCGCCCGCAAAGCCGGCACCACCTACCACCAAGGCCAGTACTTCATCCTGCGCTTCGACAGCAGCGCCAAGACGCAGCATGCGGTGAGGAGGACGTTGGGGCTGGATCCGAGGATGATTAGGTTTAGTGTGGTGAAGATGGGGAGTAAGCTTGAGCAGATTGCCGAGGTGGGGGGGCGGGCGGAGTGGGAGACTGTGGAGGCTGGGGGAAGGGGGAGGGGTGAGAATTGAACAGGTGTATATGGGACGGGAAGGTTGTATGGTATGGGTGGGGTTGGGTGCATGGGATGGCGTTCGGGCATGAGGATTGCCACTGGGGCTAAATGTGGTGTGCGGGCATAGTCGCATCTGGCGCATGTTGTCATGCTGCTTCCTCCAAGATGATGATATCGCACGTCAAACGTGATAGTCGTACCGAGACGGAGACGGTGGTCACGAAGTATTCGAATCACTGTAACGTTCGTGCGGTAGGAAAGCATCCTGATACATGTGAGTACGCAAAATCAAGTTTGCACACCTTCTCACAACTACCACATTGTATTTGCATACAACTCGGCGAGCAGCTTTTGCTCAATTCAAACCCCTTCTCTCCTACTCCGCCCAAAAAGCACACACAGCAAAGGAAACATCACAACGGCTGTAGAACACCCCACCTCGAGCCTACCTCCACCAACACCCTCCGAACGGGCCTCAAGTCCACCGCCCGTCGCATGACACGTAGCGACGACACCAAGTCGTATCAGGCCACCCTAAGGCACAAGGTCTTACCATGAAGACGCACGCCGACTAGCGTCCTTGCTGTCCTGGCCTCAGAGATATTGGATCCAACGACCATCATTGGCGAAACAGTGTAGAGGCTAGTGCCAGTTCAACATGGGCGCCAGAGCTAATGGAAGTTCAAAACGGGCGCCGATAGGGGCGGAGACGAGGGGGTTAGGGGTCAGCCAAGTCCTCGACCTCACTTCATCTCGTGCAAAATGGAAGGACCCTGCTCCTCTCAGACTGGGACGACCCTATTGGCTAGGCAGCGAAGGAGCTAAGGGATGTTCGTCGGCGCGGAAGCTAACGAGGTAGCGGAGGGAGTGGGGGGGGGGGGGGGGGGTCGAGGTTGAAGCTTACTAACCAGCGCGACCTCACTACATAGCGAATCAGGCAGGAATTCTAGGAATCAGGCATAGGATGTTAAAAATTGGTTGACGGCAGCTAGCAGGAGTTTTGCTTGGGCTGATAGGGTGCGGATTTGGGTTTGGATATCAGGCCTCTGCCGCCGCCGCCGCCGCCTCCTTCGCTGTCAGGAATTGGATGGTAAGACTTGCTATACGGAGACCGAGCGCCCGGTTGCTGTGCAGCCATTGAAGCATGACGCCGGTTGTTTCAAAGACCGCGTTTGCCTAGAGTCGCTTTGGATCGTCTGGCTTTGTTCTGCAAATTCGGGCAGGTGATGCGATTTTGGCATTGGGCATACGTGCTCGTTTGCCTTGGTCGAAGGCGGTCCGGGGGTCAGATACTTGTTTGGATGTGAGGACAGTCGAGAGGAGGCCGAGGTGAGGCTGGGGCTTACGACTACGATCGACACGAACATAGGGGCTGCAAGCACGGTGGACAGAATTACGGTACTGGGCTTGCATATCGAAACTCACAGCGCACCCGGAACGCGCTTCAACATTCTGCCTTACCACACACAACCTGGACCATACCGCTCAGAGAGCTGCACCCGCTCACCCGGTCCGACGCCGTCTTCACCAGCGCACGAGCAAATGCCAAGTGATGCCTGTCCCAGCCTCAGCAAGGCCATAGGTGAGGATGCCGGCCTTGCCCGACAACTGGGCAGGCGTCGCAAGACAGCCCTTCACCTCCTCGCAGTGGAGAAGTTGGGCCCCAACCACGGCGGCAATGTAGAAGGGAATTCGGAGCATCGAGGTGCCGATGAGGCCGACTATGAATCGCGGTTCTTCGTCGCTGGGGTGTGGCGGACGATCGTCTGTTTTGGTGCTGTGAATGTGGTTTGACTTATGGGTTGGTAAGGTGTTGTTCGTACCTGGGTACTTGAAGGCGAGATCTGTTTTGCTTTCGATACTGGTCTTCTCCATCTTGCTCTCGAGTAAACGATGAGAACGAGGGCGCTTGGAGGATTCCAGTGCGTGTTGTTCGTTGAAAACGTGTTCGGTGCTACGCAATGGTCCTTGGGGCGAAGGAGACCCCGACTTGAGAATCCTGTATGCCGACAATCTTGACTACATGTAGAATACTGGAACGTACTGCGTTGACGGGCTGTCGGGAAGCCGAGGAGGGAGTCTTTTCACCTTGGCAGTCTCTCAAGTGCTGCTGTGCCGCTACAACGAGGCTAGGTGTGGGAGATCGTTGTCTACATCTCCCCCAGCTTCCGCCTGTTGATGGAATCATTGACTAGCGCTCCCCCAGAATTTGCCTTTGAAGGGCCGTCAATTCCCAGAGTTCGCATTCTTGACGGACTACGTACCATCCTCGGATCCAGCGCTTCGTCGTGCCACGGCGACATCGTAACACATCATAGACCGACTACGTACGACCTGTAGGCCTGCTGGGTGAAGTTCCCGTCAATGATGCCTTACATGAGAAGATGCTTATGTCGGAGCTCTGATGTAGACAGGAAGTAGGTGACATTTGCGTTGAGCAGGCCTAAATGCCCGACATGCTATGCGGCGCTATAAACGCTCCATGTAGTACTTGCGTAGCCTAGTCTCTCCAAGCAGGCATAGAACATCTCACGTAAATCCGTTGACCCTCGAAGCTCTCACATGCGCTGGCTCATCGTCCTGCAAATCAGAGTCAGCTACTTGCACAAACTTGTCAACCCAAGCTCCGAGAATCACACTCACCTCAAGGAACCCAGTCACAACCAACAACCGACTAAACTCCTCCGCAACCTCCACCGCCTCCTTCTCCGGCGGCCCAGCAGTCTTCTGCACCGCACTCGTCCGTTTGAACACTGCCTGCATACTGAACCGATTCTCCTGCAGAAAGTTCTTCGCCTGCTGTAACACGCTCGCATTACCTTGCCCACGCGTCAGCACGACCGCTGTCACTACTCGCAGGACCGCAGAGAGCAGATTGTAGAACTCTCGTAAAGCGGCCGGTTTGTCGATATCGAGACCGATATCTGGGTCCGTGCTGAAGAGACGGCTTTCGGCGACAGCGGCGAAGAAGCCGGAGTTGAGTGTCAGAGTTGTGCCCTCAGGTGTCTGGCAGATACGGAGCAGAAGGCTGAGAGCTGTGTGGAAGTAGGCGACTGCTGTGGCGAGCTCGTCGTTGTCGCCTGAGAAGGAGGAGGTGACGTTGCCGATGCTTTGGTCGATGAGGACCGGGATGAAGTTGAGCTTCTCGAGCGCGCGGAACATGCTCTTGTCGACGTTGGCGAGATGGAAGAGGGCGACTAGCGCATCGAGGAAGAGGAGTGACGAAATGCGGGTGATGCCGCGGCCGGAGAAGGCGTCTTCGGTTATGACGGTGAGGAGGCGGTCGCCGGTCGTTTGTACGAGTTGTAGGAGTTGACGGGCGTTGGGGGATGCTGTGGGTTTGCCGTTGGTGGTGGTCGTGAGTGGGAGTGCTACGAGGACTGCACAGCAGATCCGATAGCAGACGTCACGCAGGCCAAGGCCGGTGCTGCTGTCGACGATGATTTTGAGACAGACGCGGAAGGCGGACAGAAGTCTTTCGTGCACGAGACCGGTGTTTCGTGAAGGTTCGCGGGCCGAATCTGATGAAGTCGCAGCTTGGACCAGTGTCAGCGTGAGTTTGGCAAGCAGCGCAGCTGAGTCGATGCTATCTGCCAGTGCCTTCTCCAAGCGTGGGAGGACAGCTTGAAGGCCTTGCACAGCTACGGATGCGGACGTTTCTGGGTCAAGACCAGAAGATGTGACGACGAGGGAGAGAAGATCTGCCCAAGCTTCCAGTGCAGAGAGGCGGGCGTTTTGGATCGCACGCCAATTGTTTTGACTTGTGAGCGACGCACAGAGAGCTCGGATGTCGTCGTCTACTGCAATGTCCTCGGTCTGGTCTTTGATAGTGCCGCTGATCTGCATCTCGCGCTTCTGGAGTAGTAGAAGCTGTTCGGCCATGGGCACATCGAAGGCAGTGACGATCTCAGGGTCGTCCTTGAGACATGAGGCGAAGTCCATATCTTTCATGATCTTGCAATTCGCGACCAGCGCGGGCTCCGTCTCCAGATCAAAGAAGTCGAACAAGTCGAAGATCGACATGATTGGCGTCCGCTGGCCATCAGGACCAGTGCTGTTGCCAAGTAGTGAGGCTGTTACTTTCTCCTGGACCGAGAACATCCGCGCTTCACTGACCTTGCGGAGCTCCAGCGCAGCATACTCGAAGTAGTTTTCTCTTAGAAAGAGGCGAGCTTTCAGTGCCGCGGCGGAGCTGTCCAGCAACAAGGTAGGGTCATTGAGTAGCTTTCGGTCCCACAAGGTTGTCGCAAGCGCTGGAAACTGTTGCTCTGCAACCACAAGAAAGAAGTCCATCGCTCGGAGGTTCGGCAAGACGATGTTGGCTGTCAATGGAGCCTCTGCGAGCTTCAACACAAGATCCATACAGCCCCTCTTGAGCTTCAGCAGCCATGACACATTGTCAGTTTCGATGGCCGAAGGCGCTTGCACTGCACATAGCACAATGTGGTGGAACAACGACTGGCTTTGGCTGAAAGCGCCATCGGGCTCAATATCGACGGTCCGAAGATGGCACGTGAAACCTAGTAGACAGTGAGCCACTGAGGGGCGTCCACCTGAGTTGTCGAGGCTTTCGTTCAAGACGTCGAGGATCGCGTTCGCCTGAGCGACCTTAGGCGGCTGTTCGGGAGAGTCAAGATCGCCGGCATCCAACTCGAAGAAACGTAGTAGTTGAATGGCGATGGCATCACTGGCTTCTGACAACCGGCCCACAAGCCGACTGCCGACGCGAACACTGCTTCCCTCGCTGAATGGTGGTGGATCGCTTAGCTTTCTCGACTTGCAGAGCTTTTGCAATAAGCTTAGTGACTCTAAGCTTAGGCTAAGGTTGTTGCTGGCAGCGAAGGAGACAAGATCTGTCACAAGATCCAGCTGGCTCAGAATGACTTCGTCGTAGGAGGCTAGCGAGGCGTTCGCATTTGAAGGCGACCGGCTCTGCGGGTCTTTGCTGACAAGAGGGCGCACAATGTCGAAGTATGTGGCTTGCAGCTTCATAGCGAGGTTGACAGCCTGGACAGCTTTCAGTGTTGCCTGGACACGAGGAGAGTCCGGACCGAGCTGGTTAAGGAGCTCGATATCTTGTCGGATGACATGCGCAAAGGCGTGGATAACGTTATTATTGAACATCCAGTCCATCACTCGTGCGAATGGGTGCAGCCGTATGTACGTAGCCAGGGAAGAGGTCCGGATAGCAGCGTCCACATTGATGTTTGTTGCATTTGCGAGGGCGACAAGATCCTCCTGGAATGTTGACAAGCAAATGCAGATGAGTTCCAGGCAAGTATAGCGCAGGACATCTATCGGCAGCCGGTCGCGGTCGACCATGATGACATCGTCAGAGCTGGTGGATCTGAACACAGGACCAAGCACGAAGTCGATGTAGACTTCGATGCCACCATGCCGACTTTGGGCACCAAGACTTTCCGGGAACGAGATGGCGCCAAGGTCGAAATCGCCAGTGTCTCGTGTGGGAGCGACTAACGCATTGAGCAAGTTCACAAGGCCGGTTGCTGTTTCCGGATTAGCAACGTAGTTGTTGAGGTATTTCTGCTCCGTGTGTGCCAGGCGCCCATGGCGAGGAAGACTTGATCCGCCGCCAGATATCCAGTGATCCAGCAGTGCCCACATGCCCTCGTTGACCTCCGGTATCTTGTCTGTGAGTAATGCGGCGAGCATATCAAAGCACACGGCATGTATCCGAGAGTCATTGCCGGTTGACGCAAGGTGGAATAGTGTTTCGCCAATGTGAATGCTCTGCTCTCGTAGGATCCAGTTTCTGGCATCTGGACTAATTCTGCAAAGATGAGCCGCTAGACGTAGGTAGGACTCCAGCATGATGTAAGTCTCTGACTCGTCGTAGCTTCCTTCGACGGCTGTGCCATTCTGGTTTGGCGCTTGCTGTGCATTTGCTGGCTTATTTCTTACAGCTAAGGCATAGATGTCCAGCTCACTGAAGATCTGGGACCAGCTGACAGAATACGACTTTCGCAGTCTTCCTCCGGTCATGGTGGTGTCCTCTCGTAAGAACAAGTGAGCCTGATTTCCGGACTTCTCGTCGTTTGCAATTGCTCTCAGCAGCTCGCAGAACGCTGCCACTCTTGGGGTCGGGAGCCTCCGCGAGGCCCATCGAAGGAAGCCATAGAGGTTGCTTTCCTTGTCATTCCAGAAGTCCTGCGCGGCTTCAGGACTATCCTGGTAAGCGTACGACATGATAACCAGGAATCTTTCAAGATCCAGCTGGTCCTGGTCGCCCGCCTCGGGAGGTCTGGAGAAGTTGGCGCGTCGCTTGTCGTCTTCGTCCGCCTTCAATCGGCGCAGAGCATCCGGCATGTTGGCGACAAAAGCATCAGTGAGAGACTGCAACTCTCCCATCACTAGGGCAGCGAACTCTGACGATGCAGAAGTGGCGTCGATGATAGGCGTGTCCTCCATCAAGAACCTCACCAACCCAACTTTAGCAGGGTCATACCAGATTTCGGGCTTGAGAAATTGACATGCGAGCAGCAAGAAATGGAATCCTTTGTCCTTCACACACTCGAAGAAGAGTTTAGTCCGCTCCTCTTCTTCTCTCTGGCGATCAGCCACTCGAAGAGTTTGTGCACTGGTGGGATCCAGGAAACGACTGCTGTATTCCGAAAGCCAACATATCGTTGCCGCAGCACGGACTATCGGCAGCTTCCACGTCATCCGTGTATTGCCGAGAGCGAACAAGCCATGAATCTCCTTTGCGATCTCGTGTGTGGTGGCCTCGTCGGCACCATAGAACGCCGCGCCACTGGTGAGCATCGGAAGGTAGTGAATAGTTATGTCGTCAAGAGCCTCTCGCTGAGTCGCCTTCGTAAGAAGCGGACGATAGTCTTCGCGAGACGAGTAGCCAGCACGGATTAGATACGACAATATGGCCGCGAGACACTCGTGCTGTTGCACCAAAAGAAGTCTCTGTGTCACCAGAAATTGAGCCATCGGCCCGTGGATAGATTGTCCGGTGAATGCAACCGTTTGTTTGTGTGCAGAGTTCTTGTCGAGGTAGCCCTCCACCTCAGAGAGCGCATCCAGACATTTTCGAAAGAATAACGATGCATCAGCTGGTCGTCCTCCCTCTCCTTGGACCACGTTCCGCCCCAATTCCTTCAGGCCTTGCTCGTCGCCAGATTCCACATCATCCACAGACTGCGAGAGAAGCAGCCGTAGGCAGTCTAAAATGACGTATCGCTCATCGTGAAACCGGATGATCGCACGATATGATGTCGTCGACTCCATCTGGTCTTCATACGCAACTCCCACATCGTAGCATCGCTTCGCCGCCTGCAGCTCATCCAGGTCAAGCTCGTCTGCGACTCTCAGAGCCGCGGTGCGAAAGCTGTCATCGATGCCATACTCCGTATCATCAATCTTGATCGTGGCCGGTTTCTGCGCTACCGGCGGGTCCAACGTCTTCCTGCTCTCGTCATTCTTTCTCTTCTTGTCCAGCAGCCGCCGCAGGTCCTCGATGCTGCCGACAAGCTCCGCCTCAAGCCTGCTGAGCGCGTGCATTCGTGATTCCGTGAAGGCGATCAAGTCACGCCTGAGGCTTTGAAGCCTTTCCATTGCTTCGTCGGTCTCCATATGAATGCTCGGGTTGGTATGTTGTTCAGATGTTACAGTGTCAGCTCGGTAGCTGGTCGTACATTTTCGTGTGAAGTTCAATACGAATCTATTTCTGTTTCGTGAAGTTCATTGTGAAGACCAGAGACACGCGACTTTTTGCCGCTAAAGCACGGGAGCTAACTAGACCGGGACTAGAAGATGGGACTTCACCTGTACCACACATCTACAGCATTGACATCACTTGTGAAGTATTCGGCAATCTTCCTAAGGACACTTCCATCGCCGTTTCTCCCGTCTTACTGCAGTTTCCCGCTCTAGAGAACAGCAAAACATCTTCGACTGCACGAGCTGCTACGAACTGCTTTTACAACATCAGCTTCGACGTGCATGAATCCCGCATATATGATCAAGCAGGAGTTCAACGTCCGCCATGAAGGGCGCGAAGGGCGAGAAGGGCGAGAAAGGCGAGATCACTCTCGCGGACGCTCTTGAGCAGGTGGAGGCGAACAGTGTCAAAGGCCGCACGGATGGCCTTGCTGACCTCACGCACATCCTCCGTGCCAACACCCGAGTCGAGACGCTTTCGGATCCCTCTTTCCACAGGATCTATGAAGCACTCTTCCGTTTGACCGTGTTGGAGCAATCGGCGTATCCGAAGACCAAGACCAACATCACCCGATCAACTGCAGAAAACCGACTTTCGGCTTGTGCATCTGCACTGCGCCTTGCTGTAGAACGCGGTGTAAAACTCGTCAAGCTCAAGACGGTCAAATCTGTCCTTGACCATGTCGCTGAGACTCTGGTACTTCCTGGGGGCAAGTTCTGCGAGCCGATCGCCCTGGACTATGCGAAGTCCATGAAGGCACTGCTTAGCTACCCAGCACACGTAGAACACCTGCCACAAGCCGAAAGGGAGCGGATCTCACTTTTCTGCCTCGACTGTGTCAGCCAGGCAAGCTCGGATTTCGGTGACGATGATGCGGCGCCTGGTGCTGAAGCAACCTCAATTGCCGGGACTTCGAATGGCCACAGTTACCGATCTTCTCGATCCCAATTCAAGGAGTCTGGAGGCTCGCAAGGAAGTCGCTCACTGGACAGGCAGATTGTGGAAGAGATGGTAGCCTGTCTTGCCCTCTTGACAGCTGCTCCCAACAAACGAGGTGGCTCAGCAACATCCACTATACTCTGGGGCATGATTGATCTTCTGAAAAAGACCACTTCTGTTGCCCGTGCACATGCAGACGCTTTTGACGTGATCAACAACATACTGGGAATGGCTAGAGTCGAAGATATCGGGCTCACCCGGAAGGCTGTCAACCCCTTGATACGACTCATTCGGTTCTACTGGCCTAACAAGTCCTCTGAAAGACTGAAAGCTGAGATGCTTAAATCCTTGCTGTACTTGCGTTCGTACATTGTGTCTGCACTTGTCGGTGACGACGTCACTGCTAGATCAGAGATGAAAGGGCTTCTTGAAGTCATGCGATCTGAATATGGAAAGCGTCAAGAAAAGGAACAGCTTCATCTGGAGGACTTACGGTTACATGTAGGCCAGCAAGGATATCACCAGATCGGTTTCGGCATCTTTAATCTCCAGAATGGCAGCGCTCGCAGCGAGGCCAATTGGGCCACACTGTACATGATAGCATCACTCTACAATCTGCTATCAGGTAGCGAAGACGATCGAACTTTGTCCGGGGAGGACGACGAGGATGACATCAATCCACGACCTCGTAAGCGACAGAGAACTACGAATGAGTTTGAGGCTCTCATTGGATTTTTGGCCAGTGACACTGTTCCGTCGCGACTTGGTGGACTTCAGGCACTGACGTTCATGGCTCAGCAGGCCAAACTGTCCAGTAAAAGAATTGGCACTCTTGTCGACAAACTTTCGTCCAGCTGCAACGAGGAGAATTCATCTATCGCGTCATGGGCGCTGCTCGCTCTGACCGGCCTTGCTTCGCAGGTTCAAGCGTCTGACGCACGACTGTCTAGCCGCTGGGCGTCTGTGTGGCAGCTTGCGATACGCGCTATGAATAACGCCGTCACGTGTCGTGCGGCGTGCCAGCTTCTACTCGTCATGCTTCGTACAGACATCGCTTCGCCACAGAACATTGGCGACCTCAGCCGCATGCTCACGCAGTCTATCGAAGTGGCAGGACCTACCACACTCGCAGATTCGGCTCTACGCCTTTTTTCGCACGTCATCAAAGTGATGCAACGAAGCAACCCAACATCGGCGTCTGCGGCAGCCGAGAGCATGATCAATTGGCTCTTTCGTCACTTCGTCCCAAGCATGTCCACAGACAAGCGATATGCCAGTCTCCACAGCTCCTACGAGCCTGCTGACATCGTTGAACTCGTTGACTGCTGCCTTGGTCACCCTGGCCATGCATCGACCACAACCTGTTTCCCTGTGCTTTCGGCCGTCGGCGGTGTCTGGTCCATGTGCGCGGAAGAAGAAAAATTACTGGACTATCTACTCTTGCTGCCTGATATCGCTGTTGCAATCTACGATATGTCCGAGCCCTTCGAAGTTCCGCCAGAGTCGCTGCGGTCGAGAGCCAGTTGCGAAACGACACTCCTGAACCTCTTGGTCGCAGAGTTACATCGAGCACAAGAGCTCTGGTCGGCTCTGATACGCGAAAGACCTCTAGGCATCAACATGGACATGTTCAGTACGTTGTGCAGCTCCGTCAGCGTTGCGTCTTGTGTGGCCTCATGCAGCTCTTTCCGGGACGAGCGGAGACAGACCCAGCTACAGCGACAAGTTCAAGGATTATTCGACCAAATGGTCGGATTTGCATCAAGCCGTAACTGCGACCAAGAGAAGGTCGATTCGATGCTCATGGTTTTTTCTTCCGCATGCTCGAAGCTGTTGACATCTGACGCACCACCACGTAAATGCGAGGAGCGGCTTTGCAAAGCCATACACGATGTGTGTGAGGCTCGAAGGGGCATCGAGGAGACTAAAGGAACCCACAACGATGACACTATGGACTTCGAATATGAGTACGACTCTCAGGATAGCAGACAGGGGCCAGCGTCAAACCCACTACAGGACCTCAAGCACGAAGCAGCAGCCGGGTACACTGTAGCCTCCATGCGTTCAAGTGTGTCGATGTACGCTGCAGCTATCACGAAGCTCTTCCAGGATTCGTCTACGTTACGCTCGAGCTCGGCATCCATGGTCGATTACATACTATCACTTCCTCCTGACACGATTCTATCGAGCCGTTGCGTCGTGTCACGATTGCCAGAGATTGGGATCGATCTACTTGCGGAAGATGCGGAGCGGCTTTTAGAGCTTTGCACAGAGGATGTCCTCCCAGCATATCTTTACGAGAGGTCCGAAGTGGCTACTGGTGTGGTACTCGATATCATGTCAAGCCTCGTTTCGCTGTGGACTAGCCCTGCTCGAAAATCCTTATTCGATCTGGGCATCGACATGTACGCGTGGTACACAACGACGGCTCTGACTGGTGGCGTCCTATCGCCGAAAGTGCAGAAACGTGTTGCTGTTCTCTTACTCCAACTCTGTCATGTCAACACTGAATACCCACATGACAGTGACGTACCTTCCGCCAGGACGAGCTTGTTCCAGCTTCTCCAGATCGGTAGTATTACGGTACTGTTCGATCTGGCAGGTCGCATCTCTACAATTTTCGGCCTTTTCATCCTGTCCAAGCATACAGATATGTTCGATGACCTGCAAAGCAGTCTTCCGAAGGACACCGAGTGGGTAGAGGGCGTAGCGATGCGGCTTTTGTTCCTCGCGAAGCTGGCATCTTCGTGGCCTTCGTTGCTACGACAATCGGTGTTCTACATGTTCGAGACCGCTGGGCTTGTGCAAGGGTCTTCCAAACATGCTGCTCGTTGCATCTCAGAGCTTGCCGGCGGGCTCAAGTTTGCATCACCTCAAGAGCTGTTCCACCTCTTCGCACCTCAACTCCTCTACACTTGGTTTCAGACGGAGACTCACACGATTGATGGCCTGCCCTTCTCTGCTTTCCAGTATAATTCCTTGAACGCCATGATTTTATACAATCGCACCGAGATCACTGCTCAACTCTTGATGAGGGCCAATGACGAAGGCATGCAAATCGTCGCGGGTGCCTTGGACACGACAGTGTCTGAACTCGCCGTGCACTCCTTCATAAAGTGTGCAGCATATTGCATCGGGAGGGATCTAGAAGCCCCTCCAGGTCAGGACGAAACAGGTCGCGAGGCTCGTTTGCGGAAACTAGTTGGAAGGGAGGCATGCAAGACTTTGATGGAGACTCGATCACCCGCCATCATCGCGCAGTTCTATATTTCGGCTCAGCTAGCCGAGAAGGATAGATGGTTCGAGAAGCGAGAAGACTACGCACCTGCAGCTCTTGCACTGGCTGAGATCAAGAGAATCAGCCACTCAGACAAGCCTTTACCAGCACCCCAACAGCCAAGCTTCAAGGGAAGAGCCCTGTGTGATCAGATCTTACGACTGTGTAAGAGGACATCACAGAACGCGATTCAACCATGGGACTCTTCGTCGTTTTCCTTGGCTGCCCGGATGCTCATCAATACAATTCACGATGCTCTTGGAACCCTGCACACGTGTCTCGTGATCAGGAAGCTGCGCCTTCTCATCTGCATGAGCGGCGATGTGCCTTTCTCGGGCTTCCCCATCGAAATGCTAATACATACGTTGAGGCCGTATTTGAGCGACAGCCAGTGCGCCGACGATGTCATCGGTATCCTGCAATATCTGTTTACTCACGGCCAAAAACATCTCAGGACGATTCCAGCCTTCCTTTTCGGCACCATCACACTCATCATCTTGAGAATGCGGCAGCACTCTGCTGCCAGACAAGAGAGTACAACTCAAGAAAGCCAGCACAAGCAAACGGTGCAAAAGATGCAAAGTTTCCAGGCATGGCTTGTCGGCTACCTACAGAAATGTCTTGCGGCCGCCGAACCACGTCACGCAGCAACGTATGCAACACTCGCAAGGGCACTCGGTGCGGTGCAATTGCCTGGCAATGCCCAGAAAGGCAGCCCCGAGAGCTCATTGATGCTCTTGCTTCTCGAGCAAGATGCGGTCGATCACGCTGCTCTCCGAGCTTCAGATCGGAATGAGGCGCTCGTTCTACTATCAGAAAACTTCATAGCGCCTTCCTCGTTTACGGAAGACTGTCTGTCCTTGGACGAGGAGTGCGTGCAGATCGCACAAAAGATATGGACAGCTACGCGAATTGCAGGCATGAGCGATAGTTTCCTTTCGTGGGCAGCTGGTGTGATTGGACGAGCATATGCGTCTGCTGGCCTTCGTCCCGTCAGCGAAGCCACCTCGAAGCAACGTCTCGAATCCCCCGCTTCAACAAAGTACGAAGGCTTGGCGAGGTCGCAAGCCGCCGTTGCTAACCGTCTCGCCGCAATGCTGCACTCGAGAGAACGCCACGAGGCAAGTTTAGCAGACTACACCTTGAGGAGTATCGAGCAGTCCTTCCCGGGCGCAGAAGACGCCATCGCTTTCGAACAGATGCTGCCTGATGCAGTGGTGCGTGCTGTAACGTCCGGCACATACGGGTACGTGCCCGACTTCGCCATACCGCAGACAGCTAAGCATGATGGTGTTGATACCATCCAACGCGTGCTAGAATCTCCTCGCGCTATACCCCTGGGGCGATGGGTGCAGAAGCTCGGCCTGGTGCTCTGTAGCCAGACATCGAATGCTCCTATTCTGTCGGTTCTAGGAGCCGCGCTGCAGCACGATGCTGAGCTTGCCATGGAATTGGTGCCATACATTGTGCATATGCTACTCGTGCGCGAACTCGATCAAGAACAAGGACTTCGCGCACAGCTCTCAACAGCGTTAGCAACCAGTTTCGGAATCCCGGACATTGAGGTTCAACCCAAGCAGAAGTATCTGCTGACTCTGCTGCTGTACCTAAGAAGCCAAAAACTTCCGAACGAAAAAACGGACGCCGATCGTCTGCACTGGCTCGAAGTTGACTGGCTAGCCGCAGCACAAGCTGCAGATAGATGTGGCATGTTCACCACGGCGCTAATGTTTGCGGAATCTGCCGTCCAGCCTTCACCGGCTGCCAGAAGGTCTTCGAGCCGCGCATCACTATCGCAGATCTCAATGGCACAGATACCTCAGGAGCTACTTCTGTCCGTGTTCAAATCCGTGGAAGAACCCGATTCATTCTACGGGGTCGAACAGCCTGCCTCGCTCGACTCGGTGCTCGAGCGCTTAGATTACGAAGCTGACGGCTACAAAAGCCTAATGTTTCGCTCCGCCCAAACCAACACAGACATCCAAAGTTCGGGAAAAATCAGCCCTCACAACAACCGCGGACTAATACACTCACTTTCGTTGCTAAACCTCGACAGCCTCACTTTCGCTCTGCTCTCTAGTGGTTTTGAATCTGCCCAGTCGTCTGCTGAGCTGATGGAAACCGCTCGCCGATTGCAACAATGGGATGTAGCGGCACCAGGACAAGCAACTTCGAACGATATCACCAATTGTTTTTCGGCGTTCAGAGAGCTCAGTCGAGTCGTTGACACTACATCAGCAGTCGGGAACCTGGACACAATAATCATAGCCCATATGAAATCCGCCGGCGGTCTTCCCTCGTATCAATCCACAACCGGTTTTCTGGGTGCACTTGCGGTCCTGGTAGAGGCGAAATGCATCGTGGGCAGTCCCAGTCCCGATGCATTCTGTGTCAGTTGGGATCAAATACGCTTAAGGCAAAGGTGGATGAAGATGGCACCATTCGAAGACTCTCGCCTCATACTTTCCTGCCGGCAGACAGTTTTGAACACCGTACTCCAGAACAGATCACTGGTGGACACCTTGGGGCTGAAGCAAAGCCGCAAAGCCGAGCTTGAGAGCTTACTGGACATCTCTCGATCCGCCAGAGAACACGGTCAGCTCCAGGAGGCTTTGACCGCAACCAGCCAGTTGAATAGCTCCGTGCGGCAGGCGGCACTGCACGGCATCAAAGGCACTGCCGCGGCTATGTTGGAGACCGCGTCCGTACTTTGGCGCTCTGATGAACCCGACGCTTCCGTAAGAATGCTTCGAGACGCTGTTGATGCGCGCAAAGCTGCAATCGAAGACCTTCCAATCGATCTCTCAGGACTGCTCGCTCAGCTTGCACACCAACTGGCGGAAGCTCGCCTTGAGAAGCCGGATGACATACTCTCGAAGTATCTCAAACCCGCTATCAGTCACCTGCAAAATACCCGAGGCGAGGATGCCGGCAAAGTGTTCTATGAGTTCGCTTCCTTCTGCGACAGACAGCTTCAGAACCCTGGCAATATTGAGGACTTTAACCACATCGCAAAATTACGCCAGGCAAAAGAGGAGGAGGTCAAGGAATATGAAAAAGTGAAGAGGCCTGACAAAGACACTGTGACGGCTACCAACAAAGCCAGAATGTGGTTGAACATGGATACCGCTGACTACAAACGGCTCAGGGAGGCCAGGGACACGTTCCTGGAGCAGAGCTTACAGAATTACATGCTTGCCTTGTGTGCATCGGACGATCACGATATTTCAATCTTGAGGTTCTTCGCATTATGGCTCGAACATGTCGACGCCTCGAACGCTAACGAGATCGTCGAAAAGCACCTTCCTCAGGTTCCAAGCTGGAAGTTCGTAGTGCTAATGAACCAGCTGATGTCGCGCTTGGAGAACAACGGCACTCCATTCCAGACATCTCTCAAGTCGCTGATACGACGCATCTGCTCGGAACATCCATATCACTGTCTGCACCACCTGTTCGCAGCAACAAGGCCTCCATCGAAGACGGAAGACCAAGCCGCCATCTCCAGAACTCAGATTAGCCAGGACATCCGGCTCGAGATTCAGAACAAGTCCAAGGCAGGTCCACTGCTAAGAGGTGTCTTCAAGGCGAACAACCTGTTTAACGAACTGGCATTTGCTTCGATCGAGGACAACAGACCCGGCTCTCAGCTAGCGGTGCAGGACATGCCATCTGCTGCAGCCATCGCTAGGAACGTGCCAGGGCTCCACGTGCCTCCAGCGACCATCAGCATCGCTCTTCGACCCGATGGCACATATGCCGACATTCCCACTATCGTGAGATATCGCTCTACCATGCGAATCTACACCGGCAACAGCAAACCCAAGCGGCTCGATGCTATCGCCTCGGACGGACGTACCTATATTGAGCTTTACAAGTCCAATGATGACCTTCGCCAGGACGCGATCATGGAACAGGTCTTCGCCGAAGTCAGCAAGATGCTACACAAGCACAGGACCACCCGTCAACGCAACCTGCAGGTCAGGACCTACTGCGTTGTCCCGCTGTCCACACAATCAGGCATCATCCAGTTTGTGCCAAACTCAACGTCTTTGACGGACTATCTCTCGCCGGCTCACCAGAAGTATTACCCGCATGATGTCAAACACCACGTTGCTAGGGACAAGATCAAAGCACTCGAAAAGCACAGCACTGAAAGCAGGGTCAAAGAGTATCGCAACATCTGCAAGCACATGCAGCCAGTCCTTCGACACTTCTTCTTCGAACGATTCAAGGATCCGGATGAGTGGTTTGCGAAGCGCACTGCGTACACACGAACCACTGCGGCCATATCGATCCTTGGACACGTGCTGGGATTGGGCGACCGTCATTGCCAGAACATCATGCTGGATGAGAAGACGGGCGAGGTGGTGCACATCGATCTTGGCATTGCATTCGAGGCTGGCAAGGTGCTGCCTGTGCCTGAGCGTGTGCCGTTTCGGCTGTCACGGGACGTTGTGGATGGCATGGGCATTACCAAGACGGAGGGTGTCTTTCGGCGCTGCTGCGAGTTCACGATGGACGCGCTTCGGGAGGATAAGGACAGTATCATGACGCTGCTGAATGTGCTGCGATATGATCCGCTCTATAACTGGTCGATCTCGCCTCTGAGGGCCAAGCGAATGCAGGAGCAGACGGCTCGCTCGACTGCGGACGGAGAAGAGGGAGGGTCGAGCAGGAGAGAGCCGGATGCGGGCGAAGCTGATAGAGCGCTATCGGTGGTGGAGAAGAAGTTGTCGAAGTCTTTGAGCACTGCGGCGACCGTCAACGAGTTGATTCAGCAGGCGGTGGATGAGCGGAACCTGGGAACGCTGTTCGTGGGCTGGTCGGCGTACTGGTAGTGTCGCTTTGTGTCATATGTGGAGCGTCCGAGCGGTGTGCAATTATATGTAGCATATAGATGTTGATACGATGAAAGCATTTGAGAAGTATCACAGCTGCATGAGCATTGATTGTGTGCGGTCATGCTATACCTCCAGTTTCACGAGCGAGGCAAGGGTCCAAAAAAAGTCCCCCACTGACTCACGACCACAACCTCAGTTAAAACTGACTCACGACCACAACCTCAGTTAAAACTTTATGAACGGCCCTACCAACAACCACTTCCTGCAAATTCACACCGATCAAGCGAAAGAAAGAAATACATCAGCTGGCCTGCGCAGTAGTCCTTCACTGGAACCAGATGGAACGCGCGATTACCACGATACTCGAGAACAATACGAACTTTCACGAACTACGTCTTCACTGGATTCACAAGAACAGGATCAACATGTCGTCCTTTTGAGACTCAGTATGGCGCCTAA
Source organism: Extremus antarcticus (assembly GCA_033117895.1). Classification (NCBI taxonomy): domain Eukaryota; kingdom Fungi; phylum Ascomycota; class Dothideomycetes; order Mycosphaerellales; family Extremaceae; genus Extremus; species Extremus antarcticus. Next base: position 112,270 of record JAWDJX010000054.1, on the reverse strand, counting down.
CCACCGAACCGGCAGTGTACGATTACTGCAACCAATACCAAGTCCAGTCCTCAGAATATCGAGCGCGCAATCGAGTCCGCGAGATCACGAATTCGCTCTACTTCCATACCAGTGAAACCGAGTGATCCGGGCATCACTACAACGATGTCTACCGTCGCACCAGAAGTGACTGCGCCGAGCGCGGAAGACCAGAAAATCTCGCCGGCTGAGTTGAAGAAGAGAGCAAAGGCCGAGAAGCAAGCCAGGAGGGCTGCTCAGAAGGATCAGAAGCCGGAGGACGAAGCACAATCAGCTGAACCACAGTCAGCTGCGGCAACAGCGCCTGGTGTCAATGGCGAAATGAAAGCACATGAAACACCTGCTAGCGCACTGCAGCAGCAGCAGCCCAAAGCAGAGAAACCGCAGAAGGCGCAACCGCCGAAGCTGAGCAAGCAAGGCTCACAAGAGGCCGAGCCACATCACAAGCGGACAGGATCACAGGCGCAGCAAATGCCGCTCCGGAGACGACCCTCACAGACAGGACCACCAACAAAGGTGGCTCCCAAGAAGGAGAGCAAGCAAGTCGAGCTGTTCAGCCATCTCTACACACAGCCACGCCGCCACACAATTGAGGGAGTATCAAAAGATGTCCATCCCGCCGTCCTTGCACTCGGCTTCCAGATCAGCAGCTACGAGATATGCGGCAGCAGTGCACGCTGCGTGGCGATGCTGCTCGCCTTCGAGGAAGCTATCCAGGACTACACAACGCCGGCCGGAGCTTCACTAGCTCGACATCTCACTGCGCATTACCTGTCACCACAAATCGAGTTCCTGAAATCCTGCCGGTCGATCTCAGAGTCCATGGGAAATGCTATCCGCTGGCTGAAGAAGCTGATCGTGGAGATCGACCCGAGCACGCCTGAGCAAGAGGCTAAGGATGAGTTATGCGAGAGGATTGAGGTCTTCATTCGCGAGCGAATTACGATTACGGATCAGGCTATCGCGGCTTCTGCTAGCAACCAGATCAAGAATGGCTCTGTGGTCCTTACTTACGCCAAGAGCTCGATCGTGGAGAAGACGATCTTGGAGGCGCATGCGAAGGGCACGAAGTTCCGAGTCATTGTTGTCGATTCCAGACCACTGTTCGAGGGCAAGCAACTGGCCACGAGTCTAATGCACGCTGGCCTGGAAATCGAGTACCTACCTTTCTCGGCCATCTCGCACGCCGTCAAGCAGGCAACCGTGGTCTTGCTCGGCGCCCACTCCATGCTCTCAAACGGCCGCCTACAATCACGAATCGGCACAGCTTCAGTCGCGATGCAGGCTGCGAAACGCGATATCCCTGTTATCGTCTGCTGCGAGTCGGTTAAGTTCAGCGGCAAGGTCGCGCTAGACAGCATTGTTCTTAACGAGATTGCTCCAGCCGAGGAGCTGTTACTACCGACCCGCTCCACTCCATCGAAGCCTGCGCCGAAAGACGGCGATGAGGAGGCGGAGGCCAAGCCGAAGGCGCTGAGTGATTGGAAGGAGATTCCCCGTCTCCAGCTGCTGAATTTGATGTACGATGTCACGCCGGCGGAGTACATTCGGATGGTGATTTGCGAGTATGGGAGTCTGCCGCCGAGCTCGGTACCGGTTGTGCATCGGTTGGCTAATGAAGGGATGTGAGATGGCTTTCGTGTGCTTTCACGAAAGGGGAGGATATGCGAAATGCTCGGATTCTGCGGTGTAGAGGTACCCTTTCGAAGCGAATGCATGATAGTACTGCTACGATTACCTGATTCAGGAGCCATCACGTTTACCACAGCTATTTCACTGCTTCACTTCATTTCGTTTTGCTGTCGCGTCCTGCTGGTGTACCCAACGCGGTTAGCTCCCGCTGTCTCCCGCGGAATAGAGTTCGAGCCTCTAAAACTTTTGGAAATTGCGACAGTCAAGCTGTATCAGCACCAATTGTGACAATGCTCTGCGCAAGTAAGTGTCGCCCACTACAAAACGTGAAAAAGCACGACTGACCGTCAACCAGTCTCTGGCGAGGCGCCGCAAAACCCCGTCGTCTCACGCAAGTCCGGTCCGTCGCATCCACCTCCCCCTCGAGCTCTCACAGCATAACTTACAGTGAGTGTCACAGGCAACATCTTCGAGCGTCGCCTCATAGAAGCTTACATCTCCGAGAACGGCTCCGACCCCGTCACCGGCGAACAAATCACTGTTGACGACTTACTCGACCTCCAATCCGCTCGCATCGTTAAGGCTCGACCACCACAACTCACCTCTATCCCGGCCTTACTGAGCACGTTTCAGAATGAGTGGGACGCGATTGTGCTGGAGAGCTTTCAGTTGAAGCAGCAGTTGCAGGAGACCAGGCAGGAGCTGAGTACGGCGTTGTACTACAATGACTCGGCGAATCGTGTCATTGCGAGGTTGAAGGGGGAGAGGGATGAGGCGCGGGATGCGCTGGCGAGGGTGCAGGTGACGGGGTCGGCGGCGAATGGCGTCAATGGCGGTTCCAATGGAGATGCTATGCAGGTCGATGGCCAAGGTCTGCCAGAGGAAGTGGTTGCGAAGATCGAGGACACCCAAGCACGACTACAAGGTACCAGGAGGAAGAGGCCGGTACCTGAGGACTGGGCGACTGGAGATCAAATTGCGGGATATGCTGTCAAGAGCACTGAAGACTCGCAATTCACTGGTGCGCGGAAGCTTGCTGTGGACGAGACTGGTGACTTCTTCTTGTGCGGCGACTCGGATGGCGATATCGGTGTGTACGACCTCAAGTCTGGTGCGTTCACCACAAGAAGCAATGTCGGCGCCGGTGGTATTACGGGAGGAGCATTCGCGAACGACCGGGCGGTTGTCTCCACGTCAAGCGGTGCTGTGGTGGTCACGCAAGGTGGCTCCGTGGTGACGAAGTTTCATCAGCACGCCGGTGCGGCCAACGCGGTCGCTGCACACCCTTGTGGCGAGCTTCTGGCGTCTGTGGGCTCGGACAAGAGCTATGTGCTCTATGATCTGCAGACGGCGAAGGTGTTGACGCAGATATACACTGATTCTGGTATGTTGCGCCACCCCAAAGACCACTTTGATCCTAAAACTGACTACTTGCAGAACTCACAACCATCGCCTTCCACCCAGACGGCCACCTCATCGCCACCGGCACATCAGCAGGAACCATCGAGCTCTTCGACGTCAAGTCGGCACAGACACTGCACACTTTCCCGTCACCCTCACCAAACGCGCAAGCACCCGTCACCGCACTTACATTCTCGGAGAACGGCACGTGGCTCGCGTCTGCCAACGCCAAATCTACTTCCGTCCAGGTCTGGGATCTGCGGAAGACGAACTTGCTCAAGGCTCTCGATGTGGGTACGGCAGTAGTGGGCTTGGCATGGGACTACACCGGACAATTCCTCGCCGCTGCTGGACCAGGCGGTCTGGTTGTCAGCCAGTACGTCAAGGCCAGCAAGGCATGGGAGCAGCCGCTGAGGAAAGCGGTTGGGGCGGTTGATGTGGCGTGGGGTGCTGGGGCGAGTTCGATTGTGGTGTTGACGAACGAGGGTGGGGTCAGTGTACTGGGTGCGTAAGGGTTGCTGCCTATGTGGCGTGAACAGAAATCGTGGAGACGAGCGCCTGAGCCCTTGGCTCCATGCTTGATTCGTACGTCGAACTGATGGGAGTTGAAGGATGACTCTCGTACTTGTAGTGGTAGATACTCAGGGGTACAATATCAAAGTCAGCGTGTTTTTTTAGAGTTCCTTCCACGTGCTGGGACTCAGCATTTACGAAACAGCGTCTACACAGTCAGCAGCCGTGCTCACATGGCATTGGTGAGAGAGTAAAGAAGGGAACTGACTCTGCTTTCACGTGAGTGGCGGCTCGTCATGTTTCCGAGGGGTCCAGATCTTGGGCTTGCAACTTCGAAACAACCTCACACCACCTCTCTTCACCTTGTCGGCTTCACAACACCTTCACGACCTGCCTATCACGCTCATACTGTTCAGCAATATATTCGAGACGTCTTGACAGATGTCTACAAGCTCTGCAAAGGACTAGATACACATCGGGTGACATTTCAGTGCCACCGAGACTGAGCGAGCTCCAGCATGAATGAGGAGGGTGGCGGCAGTCACTTCCCACACCTGCGCCGAGCCAGCATAAAGGCGAGTCTACTGTTGCTCACGGCGTTTGTTAGAGGCGTTTCGAGGGCATTCACCACACCACCACGTATCCTCCGACTTTGGACTGATCTAACAGTTGTGCGTTGTAGAGGTCCTTCGGCGAAATGGCGGCTGCGACTCCTTACACAGACGGCGATGCTCCCTCTCTGTTCCAAGATCGAATACCTCAAGGATATGGGCAAGAAGACCGCATGGCAGTGAGAAGGAGAATGGAACGAACGCTGCCTGATCCGCGGCCGAGAGATCCAAGATTAGCACATTATGCTGGGGACGGGTTTGACTTCCGGCGACCTGTCATGTCTGCAAGAGGAGGCTATGTTCGGCAAGACCGGGATGCCGACATCAATAGCAACGTGCGAGCACCTTTTATCGACCTGACCGACGACGACGACATGCAAGATTCACCAGCGGGTCAACTTGAAACACCTCTTTCTCCCACTGGGGCAGTCTCTGGTTCACGTCCACAACGCCTACCGAGATTCGGCCGCAACGTCCTCGACAGCGATAACGAAGAAGCTGAAGAGTACCACCCAACTTCACATCTACCAGGTGCCAACTACCTTGCTCTCCCACAGTCACGAGATCCTAGACGACCGATGTACTCCGGCCTTCGACGACCAGCACGTCCGCCTTCACCGCCTGCAGATATGGATGATGTCGAGTTCGTCGAAGAACGCGCAATACCACAGCCAAGGCGTCGACGTAGTGTGGCGGACAGGCAGCCTACCCCTGGACCGAATGCGGGGCATCTCAACGGACCACGAAGTATCACACCTTACCCTACTGGCATGTCGAACGAGCCGATCGATCTCACGGCGGACAATGACGACGACGTCGTGCTGCTGAACGCACGGCAAAGAGATGGTGTGGGGGCGAATAATGCTCACCCCGTGGCTCCTGGACGCGACTACGGACACCTCGGTCATATCGCGAACATACTACGAGAGGGAGGAGCAAACGTGGCCAATGTGCAGTCAAGGCTTATGCAACGACTAGGCTTCTATGGCATGGAGGGCGATCAGATGGCGGCGGCCCAGGCGCAGGCACAATTCGAACACAACCACGCGAACCGAGCGGTTCAATTAGCAGACCGCGCGCGTCAACTAGGCAACGCGGTCAGAAGACGGGGTGTGTATCCGGCAGCCACCAACGCGGCTCCACGACTTGGGAATGCCGCTGCGATAGGTCCGGGCGCGATCATGATGGACTTCGCCGCGACTGGCTTTGACATGGGTCTGGCAGGTGGCAGTCGACCGCCTACGCCGAGATACAGCCCACCTCCTGAGCCTAACTCGGGGTTCACGCGTTCGCCGGCGGAGGACGATGTGGTGGTGTGTCCGAATTGCGGTGATGAGCTTGCTGTGGCTAGTACGGATCGCTCGACGGAGGAGCGTGAGGTCAAGCAAGAGATTTGGGTGATCAAGGGCTGCGGCCATGTACGTACTCCCGTCCCCAATACGGCGGCTACGTGCTAACTGAAAAACAGGCATATTGTGGCGAATGCGCACACATCAGCTTCCGACCTGCGAATAAGAAGGGCAAAGGGAAGGCGCCTGCCACGGACTTCTCGGGTTTGGCTCCGTTCAGGAAGTGCATTGTTGAGGATTGTGGGAAGCCGGCGGTGAAGACTTCGTGGATTAAGGTTTATGAGTAGAGAGCTGCTGGGTGCGGGGACAGTATGCGTCGTGTGACGTGCGGACGACAGTTGGTCCGGGTAGTGGAGCAGTGGGCGGAGGATTGTGTGATGTTTGAGCAAGGAGTTCGGGGGTTGCTTTGGGCCAGCTCGCAGTTGGGGTGTGCATGTAGCTGTGATCAGGGCAGTCTGCATACAGATGAGTGGTATACGGTGATTGTTCTGCTCGTGCTGTGGCTAATGGCTATGGTCGGTGCTGGTAATATTTGAGACGACATATGATACCTCGTTCCTCCACCGCAAGGAAAATGTGTGGCCATCTCGACATCCGGTGCCAACGCAACTCTCACCTGCAGCACAACGTGCGCGAGCTAGGTGCCTTCTCCGCCCTCCCCATCAACCCCTCCGCTCTTCCACCCCCGAACTTCCATCCCTGATCAGACCAGGGGACGCAGGTGAATTGCGCCAAGCTGCCGGCCGCGTCCGCGTCGACGGCCATGGAGATGCAGGTTGCGCCGGCGTAAGGGACCAGGTTGCCGGATTGAATGACGAGGCTAGAGTCGAGGTCGGGGGCTTGAGGGGGGGTGGTTAGCTGGAGGAGGGGGGGAGGGGGGGCGGCGGTTACTTACTAGTGCGGATCCGGACCAGGCGCCGACGAGGGGGCCGGGGTTGCATGGTGCGGCGGTGTCGGTAGGCGTTGATGGTCCAGGTGTTGGTGGCGGAGGCGAGGACACCGAACAGCGTGGCGGTGGCGGAGAGAAGACGAGGCATCGTGGTGGGCTGAGGGTGCTGGGACGGGAGGTCATAGACGGGCCTTTATCCTGGGTCTGGCTTGGCCGGCATCGTTCATTGTTACTCGCAGGATTGCCGTCTACAGCAACGCACTCCGTCAAATCTTCCATGGCCGCGAAGGTTATGAAATGAAAGTTCTCGACGTTGAATCCGTGTTTGATCCTTCCTAAGTTGGCCATACCGTTCTAGGGCTTTCAGATTTTGCATGTTCTTTCTGCTGTCTCCACCAGGATTCCTAGCATTTCGTCTTGGTGATAACATTTCGTTTCCACAAACATTCCCAGCTCTTGGTGTGACACGCGCATTGCTGAAGGGCCGTGGTAGGTATGGTGTAGGTAGCGTACTCGCGGTTTCCCACCCCAACCCTAACCCTTGAAGCTCCAGCTCCTGCCTATTTGGGAAACCGACACTCACTTTAAGTGTCCAAGCACATATCCTTCTTCTCCACACCTCCAACTTTCTATATCCCCCCCACGACGTACACCCACCATGGACCGCCCCCGCGACTCCCAACGATCCACGCAGCGAGCGAAAGACCGCCCCAAAGCCGCGACAGACGACCCAAAAACAGCCTACCTAATCCTCTACAACTTCTTCTCCGCCACCCTCTGGTTCTCCATCCTCCTCCTCACCGTCACCACAACCACCAGCCTCGGCCCTCAATATCTCTACCCCTACCTCGGGGATCTAGTAAAATGGACACAAACCCTCGCTGCCCTCGAGATCGCCCACTCCTTGTCTGGACTCGTCCGCTCTCCAGTCCTTACGACGGTAATGCAAGTGGCTTCGCGATTCCTTCTTGTTTGGGGAGTCGTGGATCGCTTCCCGCAAGTTGCGCAAGATGAGCGGTTCGGGGGGTGTTATGCGTATGCGGGTATGCTTGCGGCGTGGTCAGTGACGGAGGTTGTGCGGTATGGGTATTTCGCCATGGCACTTGGGTGGGGAGTGGAGAAAGTGCCTGGGGTGGTGAAGTGGGCGAGGTATAATGGGTTTTGGGTGCTTTATCCGTTGGGGATTGGAAGTGAGTGTTTCTTGATCTACCTTGCGGCGACGGGGCCGGCGAGATTTATCAATATTGGAGGGGTGAGGGTGAGTTGGGGTTTGTGGGTTGTGCTGGGGGTTTATGTGCCTGGTAAGTTAGGTCGCAGGTGTGGTTTGCAAGGGAAGTTTTGCTAATGAGAGTGGTTTAGGGAGCTATATTCTGTTCACGCATATGATGGCACAGAGACAGAAGATATTGAAGGGTGACGGTGGGAAGGTGAAGAAGATGAAGTGATTTGAAAGTTATCCTCGGATTTATGTCTTTACGGCCAGAAATATGATCGTGGAATGGACCTCCGCCATATTTCGCACCTTCCACTACCTCAGGCTTTCTATACCTGGCCCAGAAGTGACCAGCCATTTCGACCTCATTCTTCCACAAGATGGACGCCTTGTATGATCGGCAGACCATCTGTCTCGGTTCTTATCCACCGTGGACGTTCTTCTGCTCCCAGAGCGACGTCCCGATCGGCGGCAGGTTGTCATGAGGTTGCACGAGTGAGTGTGGGAGTATGAACCTCTCGTGCTGTGGAAATGATCCCATTGGAGGCGACCGTTGGCCACCGAGGTGCTACTCTCTACGGCTGTGCGACCACTCTCGCGTAGCAGCATTTCGTCTCAAGGACCAGCTCACCGTGCGACACCAGAGCTGCAGAGCTATGTCATGGCCTACTCGAAGACCTGTGTTCTGCCGCAACGTATCCGACACGTGTACAATTGACGTCAACGACACGGGTACTTTCAGAAGAGCTACATTACTTGCCTCGAGCGTAGGTCGAAAGTTTTTATATCTACTCCATAGCACAGACCACTTATCAAGAAGAGAACACCATTTTCGAAATCGAAATGACGGACAACGTACTTTCCTTAGCCATGACAGGCAAATCCTACTTCCTCTGCGGCAAGTCGTACTATCGCTGCCGGTCTGTATCAAGCACTCCATCCACACCATACAGGACGTTGACACTCGCATCCCAGCTCCCCAACCACCCTCACCAAAGACCTCAAGCCCACCGAGGTCCCCAAGTACGTCGCTTTCGGCACAGACGGCTCCTGGTACCGCGCCTTCAAACAAAAAGACGCCAAAGGCAACGAGGCCGAAGTCATCGGTATGCCATCTTGCCTCCCACCGCACGGAGTGTGCCCATTAACCTCCCTAACACTGCTCCCAGCACGTAGCGACAACTTCGCAACCGCCTACCCTTCCCTAAACAAATCCTTGGACGAGCTCCAACTCTTTTCCGCTCCCACCTGCCTCTCGCTCGGCCCCAACGGCTACTACTTCGCTCACATCGGGCGCAAACGGCTTTGGAAACTTCCCAAGGATGTCGAAGAGCGGCTGGGGAATTTGGCGGAGTATGAGGGAGTGTGGTTGGGAAAGGGAGAGAAGGGGCCGAGTTATGTAGCGGTGAGGAAGGGAGGAGGATTCTCGACGGATTTCCACGGCAAGTATGGGAGGTTGAAGGAGGATGTTAAGGCGTTTGGGGCGCCGAAGGTGGGTCTTTCCAATTGGGGAGGTGGATAGGGGGTGGTGGGCGGGCTGACGCAGGTGTAGGTGCTGGCCATGAATTTGGAGAATGGGGAGGAGTATGTCGCTGGTGAGTGGAGTGTCGAGTGCGACAGATTGAAGACCTACTAATTGTGCTACCAGTGTGGCCGAACGGGAAGTACAGAAGCTGCAGCAGCAAGGCGTGTCTGCCTGCAGAGGAAGCGGTTGCGTTCTTTGAGAGGGTTGGCTTCACAAAGACGGCATCTTGATTGAAAACAACAGCCTGGAGAAGATGTGCACGGTCGAGACACAGGTGTGGGCTGGATTACATCCTTAGCTAAGTTTTGTAGCAAGGCATAACAGGGAGCTCTGTAACGTATCGCTGAGCAACAGCAATACAGCTTCCAACCGAGGTCATATCTTCTCCGACAGCAATGTACATCATCGCGTAGCTTGGTCATACTCATTCCATATCCGCCCACTCATCATCAACAAACATCCGCTCATACTCTCTTGAATCCATACCAGGCTTACTCGTCTTCGGCTTCTTGCTGCTCTCGGCCTTCTCCTCCAACTCAACCCTCGATAGCTTCGCGTAGAACGTCCTCACCCTGTCGTGCGCATTCACCTTCTTCGGATCGAAGCGCAGAACTTGCAGACCCGCCATACTTGTCGCACGACTGAGCGCAACGTACGCCTGGCCCTTCTCAAACACCTTGCCTAGATCGACTTTCACACGCTCGAGCGTCTGACCTTGTGCTTTGTGGATGGACAGTGCCCAGGCGAGAATGAGCGGGACCTGGTTGCGTGATGCTTGTACTTCGCCGTTCGGCAGCTCGACCTTCCAGCTCTCGGGTTGGCAGAGGAGGTCACGAGTCGTGCCATCCGCGATCATGAAGCGTACGACAGGCCACTGTCGGACGGTGTTGATGCTCTCCATCATACGCTTGCGTGCGGCATCTTCCGGTCCATCGCCGTTCGTTTGCGTCGCCAAAGTGCCATCGAAGCCCATTGATGCTTCTGTCGCCTGATAGCTGTCGAACTTCTTCTCGTCCATGAAGCCGATGACTTTGCCGAGCGAGCCGTTCACCAGACTCTCGTCCACGTTCTTGATGAGCATGACCTGGGCGCCTTTCTTGAGCACGATGGCCTCCGGAGCCATGCAATTCGACAACAGCTTGTCGCGCTGTGGCTTGTCGACGATCGCGCCTCCATCACGAGATTCGAAGACATACTCCTTGCCTTGTAGCATCCTCAAGCGAGTGACGTTCGCGTTGTCCACTTCGTTGCGCGTAGGAAATAATTCAGTCGCTTCGAGTTCGTCTTCAAAATTGAGTGGCCGGTTGAGCTTGCGGAAAGCATCGATTGAGCTTTGCTGTAGGCGTCCTTCACGCATTTCGTTAAGCATACCAGCGAAGACTGTAAACACGTTAGCGTGTTGATAGTGAAAAGTGAATAGAGACACATACTCGGGTCCTTCTGACGGAAGACGTGATGCAGTCCGATGGTGTGATCTATAGTCGTGTTCCACGTTGCAGCATCGAACGCAAACTTGGCCACCTTTCCATAGTCTGGTACTGGCGGTAGCTGGAAGAAGTCGCCAGTGATGACAACCTGGATACCGCCGAAAGGTCTTCCGTTCATGCGTAGCTGCCGAGCGATAGATTCGAGCTTGTCGAACAAGTCACCATCCACCATCGAAACTTCATCCACAATCAGCACCTTCGTCCTCATCCATCGGTGCTTGGCCTTCTGATTCCTCTTGATCTTGCGAACGAGCTCTGTGGCGTCCTCCTTCCCGAGCCCGATGCCAGCGAAGCTGTGTAACGTCACTCCGCCGACGTTGCAAGCCGCGAGGCCGGTGGATGCTGTGACGGCCACGCGGTCAGGCTCACGCTTGTACACCTTGCGAAAACTCGAGATGATCTCGCGCATGAGTACAGACTTTCCTGTTCCGGCGGACCCAGTGAAGAACACGCTCTTCTTCTTCTCAATGACTAGATCGAGTACATGCTGCTGCTCCTCGCTTAGGAACACACGAGCTGGTCGCTCACGAGAGGTCTTGGCTTTGAGCATCGCCTCTTCGTCGCCATCGTTCTTCTTTACAGCGCGCTTGATCTCCTCCCGATGCTGCTTTTGCTGCTCCTTGACTGCACTAGCGGTCGTGTTCCACGGCATGCTTGGCTTTCGAGTAGCTTTGGAGGCTGGCGTGGAGATAGTATTGGACTTGTACTTGGGCTTGAATCGATCATAGGTCGGCTGATTCGGCTCCTCATCGTGCCACGGTAGAGCTCTTCTCTTCGCTTTTGGTTGTGGTTCTGGCGGAGGTGGTCCGTTCTGAAAGTGTTGTGTAGCGCCCATAGGCTTGTTGAAAGTGTATCCCTGGATCTTCGACTTCGCTGATTTGGAAGGGCTGAAGGCAGCATCGTAGTGCTCGGCTGGAGAAGATGACCATGGGATGGGAGCACTACTCGCAACTGGTGCGTCTCCTGCAGCCGAAGGGGGAGCGTTGTACGGAGGATTCACATCTCTGGAGAAGCTGGTCTGCGCTTGCTGCTGCCTGGGAAGGGTCGGGTACACGAGCGGTGCAGCTGATGATGTCGAGGTTCGTTGCTGAGGCAGAGACGGGTAGCTGGGGCCTTTCTTCGCGACGGGCTCCTTGAAGTCGAGCTCAATGTCACTGTCGAAGGCATTCTCGTCAACGAACTCATTCTGTGTGACTTGGAGCATGCCCATGTTGTTGTTCCTGGCGCCTCCCACCGAGATGGGGTTCAGCTTCGAGCCGGGGCCCTCCTCGAAAGTGCCGTCCAGTGCCTTTGCCAGCCCACTTGCGTTTCGCTTTACGCTGTTCGTTGTACGTTGCTGTGACGAGCGCACACCGTTCATGGCCGAGGCGCCAGCCGGCCCTAAAGGATTCCGGTATCCTGCGCTCACGCCCTGGCTGCCCTTGTTTTGCGATGCCGCTGGTGGACTCGAGCCAAAGAACGATGTGGGTTTCGAAGGCGCCTTCTGCTCATGAGCCTCCACAGCTCCACGCAGCATCTTGGGCGAGCTGAGCGAGGCGTGTAGGCGATATGTGCTTCGCGGTGTTGTCCAGCGAATCTCCGCCGCGGTGTTGAATGGTGTTCGGGGGTGGGAAGGAACGACAGTGGCGGTGATTCGTGCAGTCCCTCTTCCTCCCGCCGTACGTGCAAGGAGCATGCGGTAGAGTATGTACAGTGTCAACAAACACCCTCCTGATGCAGCAATATGCACCATCAATTCATCGTCAAGATGGATACCAAAACACCGACGCGGTGGTGATCGACGCGTAACGGGAAGTCACGATTAGGCTTCCGTAGCGGGCCGTATTCCGGATCATGACTCGCGCCCACTCCATCTCCCTCGCCTTCTTCTTCTCCTTCTCCTCTTGAGCATGCTCCTTATCATCTTGAGCATGATGACCTCGCTTCTGCGGTTTGACAGCGATTCTTGATCGTCCGTTATTAGGGGAGTACCAGTGGTCTTGGGGAGTCATAATCTCTCGCAACATGCAATCTACATAGGCCCTACATGAACATCTGAGACTACGATCGTGTACATTAAATAGTCTCCCAAGCTAGTTCTATCACCTTCCAACTCCATCCCAGACCCTCACTGTTAGACCAGTGTGCTCAAAACCCTTTCCCACTCCTCAACCTTCGCATGTGACACCGCCTCCTGGCTACAAGTCGCCATCAACTCAACTGCATCCTGCAAACAGTCCAGCAGCACCTCGGCCTTCTTAACAGACAGTATCTGACTGCTCGCCCGGACCTCAATCTTCAAATTCCGCCCATCCGGGTACGAAGCAAGGCCCAGCGTTGGCGGCGGCGCATCAGGATTCTCGTACCATTGCAATCTCGCCGACGTGTCGCCAAGCTGGACAGTGGGATGCTCGTCAATGTTCTGATGCTGCACGATCGAGCTCATCGTAAAGTCTTGCCAATCTGTGCTCGATCGAACTATGTCATCCCAACCGAGCATCGTGCCGTGGAGTGCACGTAGTTGCTCTTGCACGGTTTGCATCAGGTCCATCGGTGACGTTTGACCAGCGATGAAGTTGGTACGGATGGGCACGATGGCTACGCAAGGACCAACGATCTCTTGGATGCCTGGAAGTTCGCTCTCACGCCCGGCGACGAGGTGGCCGAAAACGATGTCGTTTTGCTTGGTGAGCATTGACAAGATTGCCGCCCAGGCGGCGCCGAGCAGGGCAGCAGGGGAGGCGCCGGTTGGGAGAGGTGGTAAGGCGATCGAACGTCCTACCAGGATTTTGCGCGGTTTGGCATGGTCGTCCTCTCGGAAGGTTAGCTGAGCATTCGTACATCCCGCAAGACGCTCCTGCCAGTACTTCACTGACCGTGGCCGCTGCTCGATCTGGTAGGCGAGGTAGGATGAGAAGCTTAGAGTGTCTGAAACTGTGCGGCCGTGGTAGAGGTCCGAAAGACTCTGTAGCATGATTGGCACCGAGATCCCATCATATTGAATGTGCGAGAGCCGGACCACGAGACGGCGGTTTTCCTGGGCGTCAACGACAAGCACGAAAGATGTTGGGATGTCTCCATTAGGAAGACCGTGGTGAGAGTCTTCGAGACAATAAGCCTCGGTTGCGATATCCAGAGATTTAGTAGTCTTGACAGTAGAGAAAGGCGCAGTCGATTGCCGCAAGATACCCATATAGAACGTCTCTTGGTACAGTGCGAAGGCACTCCGAAGGAGCGGATAATGATCAACCAGCGCCTGACAGCTTCTGTGCAGCCGCTCGATATCGATGCTTCGTTCCATTTCGAGCCAGAAGTAGTTGCAGTACGCTGATGGGACAGCCATGCTATGGTGAACGATTTGTGTCTGGAAGTCCGTCATTGGTAGCATATCCTCGATGTTGGCGGCCTCGATGCTGGGAGCTAGCGAAGCGATGATGCTGTCTCTCGTTGCTTTGTCTACCAGCGAGAAAGGAGACGGACTTGGGATGCTGATGGTAGTCGCATGATCGTCATTCTTCCGCAGTAACTCCACCAAGCCGGCGATTGACTGCTTCTCGAACAAATCCGAGACACTGAAGTGGAAGCCAAGCTTGTGAGCCTGGCCGACAGCTTTCATCGCGGAGATGGAATCGCCGCCAAGTTCGAAGAAGCTGTCGAAGACTCCAATATCATTTTCTGGAGTCTCGAGGACCTTGGCCCAAACTGTCCGTATCTTCGTCTCAGTCTCTGTTCTCGGTGCTTGTCTCTCCGCGCTTAGATGCTGCCCAAGCAGTTGATCCAGCTGCTCTCGTGGAAGAGATGTCGCCAGCACTCGCAGCGATCGCCGATCTGTCTTCTCCGTTGCAGTCATCGGGATGCGGGAGACAGAGACGTACACCGACGGCACCATATATGGCGGAAGGCGCTGAGACAACTTCTGGTTGAGCCTCGGAATTATTGCTGCCATTCTCTCTATCGCGTCGAAGTCGATGGCGACAGCAGTCTCGGTGGATGACTCAATATGGAAGCAGACGAATGCCAGAAGAGTCGATGATGTTGATTCGTTCAGCTTCATGGTGTCTGCAACCACATTTGTTCCGGGCAAGCATTGCCTCAGATGGTACTCCACCTCCTCCAGCTCAAGTCGTTGGCCTCGAACTTTGGTTTGGTTATCTTTCCGGCCTACAATGTCTAGACTGCCGTCTTCTTTGTAGTGTACCAGGTCTCCAGTCTTGTATACTTTGCCTCTGCGCCCGGGTCGAGATGCAGAGCCGGCTACCAGCCACGTCGGGTCGTCGATGAAGGAGGCCGCAGTGCGCTCCGGATCGTTGAGGTATCCGCAACCAACATTAGGCCCTTCGAGCAAGAGCTCGCCGGTTTCTCCGGGTGGCAGCAATGTGTTGTGGTCCTCGGGGTCCACGATCCAAGTCATCGTGCCTACCCCGTACCCGATGGCTCTGATGGCGGACGAAGTATCCGCAGTTGCGTTCAATACGCTGACGGAGGTACACTCAGCAGGGCTGAAGTATAGTATCAGCTCAAGCTCGTATGGGAGACCCGCCGTGCATTACTTACCCGCAGGAGTTGATTAGCTCCACCTTCCCCCACCACTTGTCCACGACATCCTGTGTGACCGGCTCGCCACCCAGCATGATCGTCTTCAAGGATGGCATATCCATCGGATCGAGTAGGCGCGCCACAGAAGCCGTCAAGCTAACGTAGTTCGTACTGAACTCCTCCATGGAAGCAGCAAGTCTGCTCTTCCGGTCCGAGTCGGAGGGAACGAGAAGGCACCCACCAGCGGTCAATGTTGCTAGCATGTTGTGTATGGCGACGTCAAAACTGAAGCTTGCGAAGTCGTAGCATCTCGTTGACCGATTGAAGCCCATTGGTCCAAGTTGGTGGTGCAACGCAGATGCGACATTGCTGTGAGATAGAATTGCTCCCTTCGGCCGTCCAGTGCTACCGCTCGTGAAGCAAACGTAAACGGGCATGGAAGGCCGGACATCTGGGAAGCTGATGGCATGTCCAGACTGACGGGTTGAAGGGCCAACAACAATGACCTTGTCGATGAAGCAACGGCTCAGCTGTTTGTGCGAGACGGATGAACAGATCACTTTCGCTCGCGTCTGACCAACAATCGAACGCAAGCGTGATTCCGGTTGGGTTTCAGCGTCCAAGAAAACGAAGGCTGCTCCGGCTTTCAGCACACCAAGCACACTGACAGCAGCGAATGCCGACTTCTCAACACAGATCGGGACTATGTCCTCCCCGGGCCGGACGCCGGCTTCGATCAGTGCAGTTGCCACTACGTCGGAGACCTTGTCGAGCTCGGCGTAGGTTAGCTGAGCATCGTGTGCGCAGACTGCAAGTGCTTCGGGCTGTTCGTGTATCTGTGGTACCCATTATAGTCAGTATATCATAATGTAACGGTGTGGTGCCTCTGCATACCCTGTCTTTGATCATGTCGTGCACGCATCTATCCATCTTTGACGGCACTGCCGCATTCCATTGCCAGATCAGTTCTCTAGCTTCAGATGACAAGGAGCTAACCTCTGCCAACTCGATGTGTGGCGAGGCCTCGATCAGTTGGCGGAGAATAGAGCCCAGGCTTGACAGCAGATGATGCACTGTCCAGCTGTCCAGTACGCTCGAGTCAGCAATGGCCCTAAAGGACATGCCCTGCTCGCTCGGAGTACACTCTATTGTCA
The DNA here is from genome assembly GCA_033117895.1 of Extremus antarcticus. Classification (NCBI taxonomy): domain Eukaryota; kingdom Fungi; phylum Ascomycota; class Dothideomycetes; order Mycosphaerellales; family Extremaceae; genus Extremus; species Extremus antarcticus. The sequence continues at coordinate 95,963 of JAWDJX010000054.1, read as the reverse complement.
GAGCGTAGGTGGTGAAGCCTTGCTGTTCGGAGTATTGCATCCACTTGCCATACGGCTCAACAGCAGTATCATCGTCCTTGCTTAAGGCTTGCGGCTGTACGACAAGCAATGTCTGGAAATCACAGGCCATTCGGGCGTCCTGGCTGCATCTAATAATGTTCTGCAACCCCGTTTGCTCATGCGGGATCATGTCCGTTGCTTGTTGTTGTACGTTGCTGAGGTAGCTGGAGACAGTGTCTTTGGACAACACGTGGGTGCGGATTGGAACTGTTGCTATTGTAGGGCCGACGATGTCCTCAATCCCCTCAACAGGAGCATTGCGTCCAGAGACAATGGCGCCAAAAACGGCTTCCGGGACGCTCGTACGACGACTGAGCAAGAGCGCCAATGCGCCTCTGATCAGCGTAGATACTGTGAACGGGAGTCTCTGTATGGTCTCTTGTGGCAGGAAGCAATCATGGTCGACAGTTTCGTATACTCTCCGCTGAGAAGCAGATGCCTGTGGAGTTGGGAAAGTGCCTGCTTGCGTTCCATCGAGTGCCGATGTCCAGTACCGAGCGGATGCTTCGTTCTGTCTGCTGTATACATACTGCGCGAAAGACTTGAAGTCTGTAGAAGGGATTTTGGCGATCGACGGTGGTTCCAGCAGACGTGTGTAGATCTGGGCTGTTGTTCGTGTGATGATTGGCAGAGAGTAGCCGTCATACAGAGCGTGATGGATGGTCCACACGAACCAACGTGGCTTTTTGTCGTTCTTGGCTCCGAACAAGGCAAAGCGGGAGAGTGGGTGGCCAAATCCCATCGGTGTTTGCTTGTCCCTTAACAGGTACTCGTGTAGAGAGTGGTCGAAGATGTAATCCCACCTGATGCTCTCATGCCGGAGAAGCAGCTGCAACAAGCCATAGTTTTCGTGCTGAACCATTCTTGTACGCAGGATGCCTATCGATTGTACGGTCGTTTCCCATGCTTGCTTGAACACGTCGATTCGGAAGTTTTCCGTGTTGTTGAGCTCCAAGACACTCTGCATCATGTAGTCGCCACTGGTCTTCATTGTGAGTGACAAGAGGCCTTCCTGCAGTGGTGTAGCCGGGTACAAGTCCTCAATCTCCGATGTGATGTCGTATGTTGTGGCCAGCTCCTGTCCGATAGCCTGGACGTCTGTTTGATCGAAGTTTTGGAATGCTGCCACCTCAGCCAAGTCTCCGTTGGTCGAGTCGTTTTGACGTTCTTTGGTCTGGAGTTGCGACTGCTCTCGCATGGTTGGGTGCGCGAAGAGATCCGCCACAGAGGAAACGAAGCCCTTTTTCCGGGCTTTGCCGACCATTTTCATAGCACTGATGGAGTCACCGCCAGATTGGAAGAAGTTGTCGTCAACTTCGATTGAAGGTGTCGGAACGGCAAGCACCTCAGCCCAGAGCTTCTGCATTACCATTTCGCTGGTAGTACTCGGTTGTGCGTTGGTATGTTCCGATCGAAGCTCCCTCACCAGATCTCGTGTAGAAAACTGCGAGGCTGTCGCTCTGAGCAACTTGCGGTCAGTCTTACCATTGACTGTCCGCGGGATGGATGGCACTTCGAAGTAGATCTGGGGCATCATGTAGCTTGGTAGACTGCTCGAGAGTGCCTTGTGTACCTCCGGAAGTAATTTCATCACCCTCGTGTTTTCGAGCGGTGTCAACGGATCGCCGGAATTATTGTCGATCTGATCTGTCTTTTCAACAAACGCCACCAGCGTTGCAGTGTCTCTGGCGTCTGTGAAGGCGACGATCTCAGCCACGACCTGTCGGACGATATGTCCCATACTTTGGAGAACATGGTGCTCGACTTCAGCCAGCTCTACGCGCTGTCCTCTGATCTTGACCTGATTATCCTTCCGGCCCGCAAAAGACATGCTGCCATCTGCGTTCAGTCTAGCGAGATCGCCCGTCCGATAGGTGCGTCCACGACGGCCTGGGTGCGCATGCTCGCCACCTCGCAACAGCCACTCAGGATCGTCAACGAACGCCGCTGCGGTCCTCTTGACATCGCCGAGATATCCTGTTCCGACGAGTGGTCCTGGAATCGGTTAGTGAAAGCCTGCACAGGCCGGAGTGGCTTCAGGGTCGGCATGCGATGCGCCTCACCTTCGAGCCAGATCTCACCGACAGCTCCAATCGGTGCTAGCAGTCGAGGGTTTGCTGGATCTGCCAACCAAGTGTTGAGCCCGATGCCGGCCGGAAGAGTCATATCTCGCTTCTCTAGAATCCGAGCATCCTCTGCTGAAGACACGACGGTGCATTCACACGGACCATATACACTCACTTTCTGTATATGTTCTGGCCACCCGCTGAAGTCGCTCCATCGTTGTGGCTCTCCACCCAGAGCTAGCAGTTCCAGACTCGGTACGGTGTGTGGATGAATGAGCCGGGCCACGGATGGTGTCAAGAATACTGATGTGGCTTCGAAGCGAGCAATCGATCCGTCCAGGTCATCTCTTCTTTCTGATTCAGACGGAACGCAGAGTGTCGACCCGCTCGCAAGCGCGTGCAATGTGTCGAACCAGGAGATGTCTACAGACACAAGGTCAAAAAGGTCAGCAAATATCTTGGACATGGTATGGGTTTGCCCGTTAGTGCTTTACCGAAGCCGTATGATGCGAAGCCGTAAATCCGGGCGCCAGGTCGATGTCCGAACCTTTTGGCCTGACACTTGATGGCCGTGGCGAAGTTGGAGTGGGTTATTGCGGCACCCTTGGGGACGCCAGTGCTACCTGATGTGAAGAGGATGCAAATAGTCTGGTCTGGAGAGACAACAGGCAATCGGATCTCGGACTCAGATGTCATGCGGCTAAGCTCCGCAGGTCCTACAACAATGACTGGTTTCCTCGGCAATAGATCGTTGGCCAATCGCTGGTTTAAGACAGAGCACAAGATAAAAGGAGGCTCGATCTGAGCGACGACAGTCTGCAAACGTCCAGGAGGCAGTGTTGTATCCAAAGTCACGGAGCCGAAACCTGCTTTCATGGCCGCAAGCATAGCCACCGTCGCATAGGCTGATTTCTCGAAGCACATAGGCAGTATCTTCCCAATGTGCATGCTTGCGAGCGACAAGATGTGCTTGGCAAGTCGGGTGGAGAGACTCTCCAGTGTCGCATAACTCATCTCGCCATCCCAGGAGGTCACTGCAATAGCATCAGGCTGCATCTTGGCTCTGCGATGTATTATGTCGTGGACGCATTCGCTAACAGCTGCCGGCACATTGCTGTTCAGGTCCCACAACTTGTTGCGAGCTCTCTCCGTCACAAGGTCAATGGCTTCCACCATCTGATCCGGTCTTGCGCTTGCGAGCTGCCCAAGTATGGCACCGAGTTGATCAAGCATGTTGCTCATGAGCCATGGTGAAAGCGCCTTGGAGTCGAAGCTGGCTTTGACCCGAGTGTCGGTGCCAGTAGTTGGCAAGGTAACCTGCAGCGTAAGAGCGTACGTCGTAAACCCATGCTGCTGCTCGTCGGTAATCCAGGCTCCGAACACATCGTCACGAACGCTGGACTGCTCCGCGGGTTGTATGACGAGAAGACTCTGGAAGTCAGTAGCTCGCTCGTTGGCAGTTTTGATGTTTTGCAGGCCAGTCTGTTCGTAAGGTATCATGTCGTCGGATTGGCCTTGGAGAATCCGGAGGTAGTCCAACACTCTCAGGTTGTGAGAAAGCTGCACACGTACCGGCACGACCGCCAAAGTCGGTCCGATGATTTGGTTGATCCCTTCCACAGGAGCGTTCCGCCCTGAGAGCACAGCCCCGAACATGATGTCGGAAGAAGCTGTGTGTTTGGAGATCAGTATAGCTAGCGCGGCACGGATGAGTGTGGTGAGCGTTGCGGCGGACTTGAGTAGACCAGGGATCTCGTATACCCGCTCGGCCTCAGCGTCTGCATTTGGGACATATACAGGTGTGGGCAACGGCGGAAAGGCTGAACCGTCGTAATCGCCAAGTTCCGATGTCCAGAAAGTCCTTACATCATCTTCGTTGAGGTCTGACGCGTACTGGATGAACGGAGCGAACTTCAACTGCTGCTGCGGCAGCTTTCCGAGATATGCCTCTCTGACGATATCAATCATCATAGGTAAAGACCAGCCGTCGTACAGTGCGTGATGAACTGTCCACACGAGCCACGATGGGTGGGCGGCATTGCTTCCAACCAGAGTAAACCTCGACAAAGGCTGGTCAAGCTCCATGGAATGAAGCCTGTCTCTGGCCAAGAAGTCCTTGAGGCCAGCTGAAGATTGGTGCCACACTATCTTCTCTTTTACCACGACTTGGAGAATCCCGAGGTCCTTGTGGTGGGAAAGTCTTGTACGTAGTACGGCGATGGCTGCCACCGCTTGATGCCATGCTAACTTGAAAGCATCTATGTCGATACTGTCTCCTATCTCGAGAACGTTCTGCAGCATATACTCCCCGCTGGTTCGAGATGTGAGTGATATTAGACCCTCCTGAAGTGGAGTACTCGGGTAGACATCTTCAACCTGAGAGGACCTAACTTTGATCGCTGCTGCAAGCTCTTGCCGCAGCCTTTCGATCTCGTTCATATCGCAATTGAGCAAGCTAAATGGTGCGATCCTGGCTCGAATTGCCGGGACATGTGCTGCTTGTGCTTGAGCCGATAGTGTGCGTAGTCTGAAGACGTCTGCCATGCTGAGTTCGACATCGAGTTTGCGAGCTTCTGCAACTAGCTGCAATGCTGAGACAGAGTCACCTCCAATGTGGAAGAAGTCGTCGTCGATGCCGATGTCTCCTGCCTGAACGTCCAACAATCGTGCCCAGACAGCTTGCATCTGCTGTTCTCTGTTAGTAGTCGGCTGTCGCTTGGTCTCGTTGGCGAGGGAGCCGAGCTCTACCAGCTGTTGGCGAGTGTGCTCCGCCGCCATCTCGCGAAGTCTTTTGCGGTCAGTCTTCTTCGAAATGGTCTTCGGCATCTCCGGCAGAGCGAGGAAGACAGAGGGTACCATGTATTGCGGCAAACCGTGTTGCAATCGTTCTCGTATCTTCGAAAGAATGGTAGAAGCATTGCTATGCTGGGGCTCGGGTAGAGCCGACACCGACTTGCGCAGGACAACGAAGGCTACCAGCATCGCGGCCTTTACGTCCGCATCTCGAGGGATCGCGAGTTCCACGGCGATCTCAGCAACCTCTTCCGTAGCAGACCGTGCCTGGTGTTCGATCTCGCCAAGCTCGACTCGCTGTCCGCGTAACTTGATCTGAGTGTCTTTCCTCCCCAGCAGCCGAACTGCACCGTCCGAAGTGTAGGTGCACAGGTCGCCGGTTTTGTAGAACCTGGACCCATTCTCCAGCTCCCCAAAAGAACTTCGCCATGCCGGTGCCTTGATGAAGGCTGCGGCAGTCTTTTCTGGTTCATCGAGATACTCTCTTCCTATAGTAGGTCCTACGATCCATTAGCTGTGATACAGTAGGGGAACGACGTAGTGGCATGCAGACCTTCGATGACGCACTCGCCTATTGCGCCAAGTGGTGCCAATTTGTCCACGTCAGTTGGATCGACCACCCAATACTTACCTGCTGTAGGTCGGCCGACGTCTGAAGTGCTGTCGTTCTCTGTAAGATGGGCGGAAGATACCACCGCCGAAGTCTCCGCAGAGCCATACCTAAAGTGCGAGGAGAGGGGTTAGCAATTGTCTCGGAGCCGTGAGCGAGTGACGGCAGGCTTCAGAGTGGTGCTTGATGCTTGGTGCTATCGCGGAGATGCCCCCGTTTTGACGTACGTTTGTCGCAAATGAACACGAGAACACCACTGGCTAATCTGAGCAGCGTGAATGGCTTCTCCGCCGACACAGATGGTCTTGAGACATTGGACCATGTCTGGATTGAGCGAACTGAGGACGGAGGACGTGAGAAATGCCCAATTGGCGTTCAGCCGAACTATTGCCTGGTCGAGCTTTGTGGTCCGCTCTTCGTCGGACGGAACGCAAACGCATCCACCATGAATCAGAGTCATAAGAATCTCCATAATGGCCCCTGCCTAAAGCAATGATCAGACGGATTAGCGAGTGTCCCGGACCTGCAAGTGAGTCGTGGAAGGCCTCGAAAAACCCTTCCACTAGCAGTCGAACTCACGAATGAATACGACCCCCCCTGCAGAGAGCGTGTACTCGGTGACATGGTCATCACCGATCCATGGTTGACCGCGGCAGAGCAGTAAGAGCGATGCTCGATTTTGCCTGTCCTCAACGATCAGTATACATCCAGGATCGTGGTTGCTGTGCGGCCAACTTACAGCCTTTCGGTACACCGGTGGATCCTGAACTAATTGGTTTCAGTATATCTTGCGCAGAGGCTAAGACGGAGGTGAACTTACGTGAAGATAGTGTATGCAGTGGCGGATGGCGATGATGATGCGACTGGAGCGGCCGAGGGAGCATAAGGTAGCCGCTCTGTCATAGTTGGGCCTATGACAACAACTCGCTTCACGAACGCATCTAGTCTGTCGACTGTAGATGGTGACGCCACAGCAATGTTCGCACGAGTCTTCTTGCATAGCATCCGCAAGCGGTCTGCTGGATGCGTTGGGTCTAACAGAACGAAAGCACCACCAGCCTTGAGGACTCCCAGCATCGCCACAACAGTCCATGATGATTTGCTGAAGCATAATGGAACGAAAACCTCGGGTGCAACACCGAGATCTACCAGCTGTTGCGCAAGTCGAGTAGACAGATTTTCCAGCTCTGCATAGGTGAAATTGCCATCGTGCCCATCCACTGCCATCGCTTGTGGGCGAACTTGCACTTGTTCTTCGATCATGTGGTGAATGCAACGTTCTACTGCGGTGGCAGGTGGCTTTGCGTTCCACTCCTGGATGACCACATGATCTTCTCGCGACAGCACCTCAACATCGATCAGCAGCATCTGAACATCGTTCACGGCATTACTTAACTGCTCCGCCACATGGGTGATTTGGTTCAATAACCGCTCCATGTTCCATGGTTCGATAACCGCAGAGTCAAACCTGGCTCGTAAGCTCATCTCGTGTTCGAGAGGAATGCACTCTATCGTGACAGCGTATGAGGTAAAGCCGAGCTGCTCCTTCGATGTCCAGGTGCCGAACGCCTGCTGCTTGGGCAGCTCATCCTCGCCGGTCTGGATTACGAGAAGTGTCTGGAACTTGCAAGCACTTTGAGCATCTTTGCTGAGCCGAGCAATGTTTTGGAGCCTACGCATGAGGAGGGTAAGAGAGTTAGCAATGGTTCGACAAGAAACCCTCCCCCAGTAGTGCATACCCGATCTGCTCATAGGGAACCCTTTCGGAGGCTTGCCGTTGAACCAGACGTAGGAGATCCTGGACCAATGTATTCGAGGCTGATGGAATGCTGATACGAAGTGGTAGCGTAGCGATGGTTGGGCCGGCAATGGCTGAGATACCAGCAATAGGTGCATTCCTCCCAGAGACTGTGGTTCCGAAGATCGCGTCTCGCGATCCAGTGTAGCGTCCAATAACAAGCGCAAGAGCTGCCTGCATGATGGTCGACACCGTGGTATCAGTCGTGTCCTGCGTCGAGCGTCGCTGTAACGAAGAAGACCTCCGATGTATGGTACAATCTGCCACAGGCTCTCTGACGTGTGACGGTAATGCTGGAAACGGACTCGAGTCGTGCTGTTTCAACGTATCTCGCCAATACCTATCTGCTATAGAGCCTTTCTGCTGCTCCACGTAGTCGATAAAAGTGTTGAATGGAAGCAGATCTGTCGCTGGAGGGCGGTTCATATAGAATGCTTCGGCTGTGCGAGCGATCAGCGGTAGCACCCATCCATCATATACCGCATGATGAGCCGTCCAAACGAAGTACCGGGGACGATCAGCGTCTGTCAATATTGCAAATCGAGACAGTGCTTGCCCTAGACTCATAGAGTTGAATTTGTCTGCTTGCAGGTACTCTTCAAGTGTTTGATCTTGCTCTTCCCACTCGGTTGCCGACTGGAGCACAACTTGCAACAGCCCAAGCTCGGAGTGTTGTACTATTCTGGTTCGCAGAGTAAGCACCCTAGTCACTGTCTGTTCCCACGCTGCTTTGAACGCTGCGATACGTAGGTCAGGCGGCAGCGTCAGCACACTCTGGAGAATGTAGTCTCCAGATCGCTTTGAGCCTAGGGACATCAGACCCTCTTGTAGAGGTGTGGCTGGATATACGTCCTCGACGGAGGCAGGCTTCAAATTGCCACTGCAAAGCAGTGCTACATCCTCCCGTAGAGCTTGTACATCGACGCCGGGGTTTGTTATGGAAAACGGAGCAACAGAACGCTCACCAGAGCCATTTGTCTGAGCACGAAGGTGAGCTTGTTGTTCGAGAGTCGGAGCACTGAAGACAGTGCTAGCAGTCAAGGCGAAACCGTGCTTGCGAGCCTCAGAGACCAATGATATCGTGGAGATCGAGTCGCCACCGAGTCTGAAGAAGCTATCGTCAGTCCCTACGCTGGCCTCGTCGATGCCAAGAACCTTTGCCCAGATGGCCCGTAGCTTGACTTCAGCATCGTTGGTGGGCTGCCGTTTGTCACTTCCAGAGCGGCCTTCTCGAGCTTGTTGTTCAATGTACAAAGCCACACCGATCTCACGAAGCTGTTTGCGGTCTGTCTTGCTCGAGGAGGTCATGCGAGGCATCTCGCCTTGAACCGAGAAGAATTGACTTGGAACCATGTAACCAGGAAGTCGCTCCAGAATTGCATGCCTGATCTCAGGTTGGACAGTCATATGAGCGATTGGATCCGAGGCCTGATCATCTACGGTGCCGTCAACAGAGACGAAGACAACAAGTAGACCGCCAGACGCATGATGTGGAGGCTGTATTAGCTCTGCAACGACCTGGCGTGCAGTGGGAAAGCAACTGCTGACGTGGTTTTCGACTTCAGAAAGCTCCAGCCTCTGACCACGAAGCTTCACTTGAGTGTCTTTGCGACCAAGATACCTGAGAGTGAGTGAGCCGTCAGCTGTTGGAGTGTATTCAACGACGTCGCCAGTCTTGTATATTCTTCGTTTTCGCTCCGCTGTTGGAATGAGCCGCTCATCCTCAAGCCAGTCCGGGACTTCTACAAACGAGGTAGCAGTCTTATGGCTGTCGTTGAGGTATCCACGAGCAAGTATAGGACCTTCGGTGCAAAGCTCGCCTGGCGCGCCGACTGGAGCCAACTTTTGATGATCGTTGACATCGACTACCCATGCCACGCAACCGATGGGTTTCCCGATGATGCTAGAGTCAGCCTGCTCCGAGAACTCATGGCCGGTGCAGTATACGGCGCACTCCGTCGGTCCGTAGACAAGCACAACACGGCGATTATCTTGCGTCCATCGTTTAGCATCGGCATCGCTGAACTTCTCTCCACCTATCGCAATCGTTTGGACACATTGTACTGCGCTCGGGTCGAGTAGCTTTGCAACGGGTGGAGTGAGAAACATCCAGTTGACGGCCATTCTGTTGATGGAGTCCGTGAGGTTGTAGAGTCTGTCCTCGTCGCTGGGTATGCAGATGCATCCGCCGCTAACTAGAGTGGTCAGACATTCTGCAATACATGCATCAAAAGTGTAAGCAGAGAATTGTAGCACGCGAGATGCGGCATTGAACCCCAGCATCATACCATGCCGAGTGCAGCTCGAAGCGACGGCTCGATGGTCCAATACCACGCCTTTGGGTTTACCAGTTGAGCCGCTAGTGAATAGAACGTAGGCGGTGCTGTCTGCTGACATAGGCTGTGCGATCGTGGGCTTATTGTTGGATATTTCCCGAGCCAAATTATGGTCGAGGACTATGATCTGGTAGTTGTTGCTATCGAACAGATTAGTGTGTGACGAGGAAGTGATGACGAGGCTCGCTCCGATCTCATCCAGAAGATCTTGTCGTCGGTGCGCAGGCACTGAAGGCTCGATGGGAACGAATGCTGCCCCAGTCTTTAATACAGCGATCATGGCGATGACCACGAACAGCGTTTTCTCGAAGCAAATCGGCACAAGTGCTCCACTTCCGATGCCGCATCTCTGGAGATGTCCTGCGATATTCTGAGAGTATAGGTCCAGCTCTCGGTACGTCAGAGACCCATCCCATGAGTGAATGCCTTGATGATCGGCTGACTGCTTTCTTGCTTGATCTTGGAAGAGATCGACCACGGTCTTGTCGACGGCCTGTGGTATTTCGGCGTTCACGCGCGATAGTAAAGTTCGGTCACGCTCTGATAGAACCTCGATCCTACTCAGAGGAGTATTGGCGAAACTGACGTCTGATAGCTGCTGCAGGACATGCTCGAGCTGCTGTAGCATGCGCTGCAGCCGCCATGCACTAATAGCATCCAGGTTGAACCTGGCGTCAATATTCACAGCCTCTGGAGTAAGAGAGCACTCGAGTGTGAGACCATACGTATCGAGCTCCTCACTTTTGATCTCCCAAGAATCGAAAACGTCAGCTCGCGCTTTGGTCTCATACGGCTGCACCACAAGTAATGTATTAAAGTTGCATGCTGTCCTCGGGCCATCTCCAAGGCGCGCAATGTGTTGCAGACCGATCTGTTCAAACGGTATCATCTCTGTAGCTTGCCTTTGTACTGCGGACAAGTACTGCGCAACGTCCACTCCGGTATCACCAAGCCGGATTCTCACAGGCAGAGTAGCAATCGTCGGTCCAGCGATTGAGTCAATAAAGTGTACAGGTGCATTACGCCCGGAGACAGTAACACCAAAGACGACATCGCTTGATTGAGTGTATCGAGACAAGATGATGGCTAAGGCAGCTCGTACAATGACTGAGCTCGTTGCTTCTGAAGTCCTGTTCCCCATGGGGGCAAGTTTGCACCAATACTGTAGTCTGCTATGGGCCGTGTGAGGGGTGAGTGATTTTGCTGGGAAGGGCGTCGACTGCGAGTCTTGGAGAGCGTTGCGCCAGTACTCCTGTGTAGCGTCCTGGTTCCTGCTTCTCTCCGTGTATTCCACGAACGTGTTGAAGGTAGGTACCATCTTGGAGGATTGGCTTAGCAGCGACTCGCCCCGGTATAATTTCCTCACATCCGCCATCAGGAGATCGAGAGACCACGCATCGTAGATAGCGTGATGGATTGTGAGGACAATATGAGTAGGTACTTGTGGGTCTGGCCCAACCAGCGCAAATCGCGAGAGTGGTTGGCCAAAGACCATTGGTTGAGTTCGATCTGAAGAGAGGTATTCTTCGAGATCCGGGCGGCGACTCCACAGGTGATCTTGCCGGACTACCACCTGTATCAGCGATGAGTTGCTCTCAACCATTCTCGTTCGCAAGATGGGATGAGCGCGGCACAACTGTTCCCACGCAACTACGACTGCTTTCGCATCCAGCCTCGAGATGTCACACGCCGTTTGAAGGACGTAGTTCGATGGGTGTCGCTGCGTCAACGAGAACAAGCCTTGCTGGAGCGGTGTGAGCGGGTATGCATCTTCCAGAGCGGAGGCGTCCACGCCACACGATCTCGCCATCGCCTCAATATCGTGGGAGCCACCAAGTAATTGGAAAGGTGCAATCACTGTGCATGTCGCAGCCGGGATGGCTATGCAAGCTTGATCCTCTAGCGAGCGATGGTTGAAGATCTCAGCCACTAGCAATTGCAGCCCAATCTTCGCTGCTGCCGCCGACAGACGGATAGCTGCTACGGAATCACCTCCAAGGTTGATGAACTCGTCGTCCAGACCAATCCTGAGAGGATCAAGCTCTAAAACCTCAGCCCACAACGACTGGACGTGGCGCTCCATGTCCGACACAGGTAGCCGCCTCGGCTTGTTGGTGAACCGATGTGCTAGCAAGGGCGACACAAGCTCTCGGAGTCGCTTTCGGTCTGTCTTTCCAGTGGCTGTGCTCGGTAGGGCATATATCGTGAAGTAGCTGGCAGGTATCATATATGCAGGTATTCGAGTGGCGATCACTTGTATGGTTTCGGCTTCTGGTATGAACCATTGCACTTTGGCCGTGTCTCCGTTCATTGCGCCATTTTTCGGGTGCTCCGTCTGGAGTGGCATCTCGAGGAAGGCAACGATGGATGTGCTCGGTCCCGATACAATCAACTCGGCGACGGTACGACTGGCCTTTGGAAAGCACGATTGGACATGATGCTCAATTTCGCCAAGCTCAACTCGTTGACCGTGGATCTTGACTTGGAAATCTTTGCGGCCGACGAACCGAAGATGGCCCTGCTGGTCCGTTCGAACGAGATCACCCGTTGCATACAACTTGCTCTGGCGTAATCGTGAGAGCCAGGTAGGACTGCTGATGAAAACCTGAGCTACCTTCTTTGGGTCGTTGATGTAACCGATGTCCGAAACGAGAGGCCCTTCCAGGAGTAACTCGCCAATCTCGCCGTGCTCAAGGAGAACATCGTGGTTCTGGGGATCAACGACCCAGGCGACGACACCTACAGGAAGGCCAACGCTAGGGTCTGAACGCTCATCCCAAGATCGCAGCTCGGAGTTGATGGTGGCGATTGGCGTAGCTTCCGCGGGCCCATACGTATTCATTATGTGTTTCCCAGTCCATCGCTGTGCTTCGCGACGGCTAAGCGATTCGCCCAAGAAGATGACCGTTTCGAGACTGGGTACTCGCGCAGGGTCTATTAGTTGTGCGACTGATGGGGTGAAGTTCGCGAGAGTCACTTTCATGTCAGCCATCGCTCCCGTTGGATCCTGCACCCTCTCGTGTTCGCTTGGGACGCATAAGCATCCTCCGGAGGCCAGAGTGGCGAGTACGTTGTGTACTGCCACATCGAAGGAGGCAGAAGCGAAGTCAAACACTCTTTGATGCTGTGTGAAGCCTAGATGTGCCAGCTGATGCTCGAAGGCCGAGCATATGTTGCTATGTGACAGCACGACACCTTTCGGCTGACCAGTACTCCCCGATGTGAACACACAGTAGCATGCCGACGAGGGCGATACCTTTGCGGGAAAGGGTTTGCCCACACCTTCGACTTCAGGTCCGTTGGCGATGCTACTTGGGTCGGTGACCACCACATTGTAAGAGCTGCCTATCAAGCGCTCGCTCAGCCCGCGACTCGACGCTGAAGAGCAAATTACCGGGGCTCCAGTCTGTTGAACAATACCACGTAGTCGGGCCTCGGGCTGGGAGACATCGAGAAGAACGAACGCACTGCCCGTTTTCAATACCGCAAGTACCGCGATACTCGTATATAGAGACTTCTCGAAACATAGTGGAATGATGCTGGCTGCTGGGATCTGTTTCGCCAGTCGAATTGCCAATTGGTCTGAGAGAGTGTCGAGTTCGCGGTAGTTGATCGCGCCATCGTGGGCGAAAACAGCTGGTGCATCAGGATAAGCTTGCGCTTGTTGCGCAATCAGTTCATGGACGCATTTGTGCACTCTGGGAGGCACAGCCGGGAATTTTCCATGCGTTGGTGGTGTGTCGCCATCCCATGGTCCGGACATGGCTCGAAGTGAGCTCCAGTACAAGCTTTTGAGCCGAGACTGAAGAAGCTTGTCTGCCTTGTTGTCAATGATTTGGGATATGTGTTTTCATCTTCACACAAGATACTGCGTGAACTCCAGGTACAATCGGTAAGTCTTCAATTCAATTAAAGCACCACTGAATACAAACATGTGCAGTCGTTGCGCTGCTAGGGTCCGGCTCGAGCGTGTCCATTGCGAGCGCAACACCTGAGTCCCAAGCCTAAGCATCATGCGGGATGTCCCAGGGACAAGGATCCACTGCAATGCCGCCGTCGATGGACCGTAGAAAGTGGGCTGTTGACGTTGGTGGCCGTGGTAGCGGTCCTCGTTCCGAGATGGAGAACCACGGCAGAAGGAATCTGTGGAGAGCAACACAGACGTCGAGAGTCAAACATGGAGACTGATCGTCCAATGCCACTCCCACGTGCGGAGCTTGCGGATATGGGCATGCGTTAAGTTTGAACATCAAACGCATCTTGCGCAGTAGTCTGCTTCCTTTGCTTCCTTCCGGGATGCCAAGACCACGCCGACGACCCGACACCGTCACTTCGCGAGCGTCCACGTGGAGTTCTTGTACGCAGCGTGGTCAATGATCCGACGATAAACAGAATGGACAATCGCGTGGACGAAGACACGCTCGAGCACGCGGCAAATTGCAGCTTAGAATGACCAAAATTAGTATTGGGAAGCTGGCGACGGTGCCACGACAATTGAAGGAGTCTGTCTCTCGTACCAAAGCAGAGTATCATCGACTGGGGAAGAGTGGCCTCAGAGTGTCCAGTCCGATTCTTGGGGGACTGAGTATAGGTGGTAAGAATTGATGGGTAGAAGGGTACCCGTTGACAGTTGTCGGCGTGGCTCTTTAGTTCAAGACATTGCTAACCCTTCTACCCATCTCTTCTGTAGACTCTCGTTTTTTCTCGTGGATTTTGGACGAAAACAAGGTGATCATAGAGTTCGAGAGTACATCGGAACCCGAGAATTGATCTGATCATCACAGGCCCTACCCCTTCTCAAAGCTGCATACGGTACGACTAGCACCTCCACTCTGGCGGAACCTCTTGTGCTGATGGCATGAGATAGACCGTGGCATCAATACCTGGGACACGGCGAACGTCTATTCCAATGGAGAGTCCGAACGGCTTTTTGGCAAGGCCCTCCGAGTGTACAACATCCCTCGCAGGAAAGTTGTTCTCATGACCAAGTGCTACCGGGTCGTCAGCGATGAAGAAGCATACGACCCTGGGCTGGGCGTCACGATGCACCACGAGACGGCCGACAGAAGTAAAGACTATGTAAACCAATGGGTGAACTTTTCGTCTGATGATCTCGTTACGGCGCAGCTGATGTTGTCAGGGGCTTTCACGAGCAGCGATCTTCACCGCCGTGCAAGCATCGTTAGAGCGGCTCCAGACAAATTACATTGACGTGCTCCAGATCCATCGCTACGATGATACAGTCGAGCCGGCAGAAACCATGCAAGCTTTGGACGATCTGGTGCGCTCGGGAACGGTGCGGTACCTTGGAGCATCTTCGATGTTCTGCTATCAGTTTGCTACGCTCCAGCATGTGGCCGAGAAGAACGGATGGACAAAATTTGTTTCTATGCAGGTTCGTTATGTCCCCAACATGAGACTCCGTACGATGTCCTGACGCTCCGGAAATCGAAGAACCACTATAATCTGCTCTACCGAGAGGAAGAAAGAGAGATGAATGCTTATTGCAAACTTACGGACGTTGGCCTGACCCCGGTTAGTACGAGACAATCAAGACCAAGCGAAATCTGACATCCTATCTAGTGGGCTCCATTCGCCTCCGGTCGACTCGTTCGACCTTTGGACCCATCGGAGCACTCTATACGTTCTTCCACCAGCACAAACGGAAGCATATACGAGGATGACAGCGACGACTCCCGAACCATCGTCGCTCGGGTACACGAGATAGCTGAGCATAAAGGGTGGCCTGCCAGTCATGTGAGCCTCGCGTGGCTGAACTGCCGGATTACTGCGCCGATAATTGGCTTCAGCAGCATCGAGCGTGTGGACGAGGCATTGGCAGCTCACGGGAAAATGCTATCGGCTGAGGAAGAACTCTACCTCGAAGAAGCGTATCGTCCGAAGCGAATACAAGGCCACTCTTGAACGCTATCATTCTGGCTGCCCTTCGCTTCGCTTTCACATCAGCTTACTTACCAGCCAACGCATCCGTTCGTGACTTGCTGCCAGAGTCGAAATACGGCGCCTCCCCAACGCCTGCCACTCGTACACCAACCCTCTCACCAAGACCTTCGTAGTCGAAGGTTGCACTGTGGAAAGCACAGCGGTTGTCCCAGATCGCTGTTGAACGTCAGCATCTACAAAGTCGGAGGCTGAGACTGACGAACCCATATCGTTCTTATTCCGCCACCTGAACCTCACACTCATGTCGTGGTTCTGGGAGACCAAGTCGTAGAACCAACCAAGAATCCTTTCGGATTCCAGTGTGCTGAGCTCATTGATGTATTTCGGCGCCCCGTAGTCTCTCGGGTCTCGCGGCCCTACGGGAAATATGCACTTCCATCCAGACACCGGATGCGTACGAACAACCGGATGGACGGCTTTGAGCTCCTTGCCAACATTTTGTGGGCTACCTCGGGGACCATCATGGATTTCCATCCTATCCTTGAATTTCTCAGCGGACATTGTGTACCCGTCGCCGATAAAGGTGGCAGTCAGTCCCTCGAAAAAGCTTCTCAACGGTTGCGAGAAACGATCGTACAATTCATATCCTGAAGCCCAGAGCGTGTCCCCACCGGTCTTCGGCACCTCGCTAAGGCGCAAAGAAGTAAACGACGGAGGAACAGTTTCGAACTGTCCATCAGCATGCCACAGTGCTTCGTCGAACCGACGAGGGTTTGGCATATCCTTTGCGAACTCGCTCCTGCCGATGGAGCTTATCTTGGTGATCTCAGGTACAGAAGTGGTGTCCTTTGGCTGAATGGGATTGACGAAGAAAGACGAGGACTCAGGCTTCCCACTCATCTTGCCGAGTCGATCGATCAGTTCTCTCTGCAGCTCGTCTGTCAAGTTGTTCTGCGAACGAAAGAAGACGACACATCGTTGCGAGACTTCTAATTGTCAGCCAGCTGCTTTGGAGAACGTGAAGGGCAACTCACTAGCAATCGCAAGGTCTTGGATGATACTCTCTGCGTCGGGAGAATTCAATACATCCCCAACGAGATCCAAATATGGATATTCTCGTCCAACTGCTGGCGTGCTGTCCTCGTACTCGAACTTTTCGAGAAGTCCTGTGGGTTGCAAAGGTTTTTTTGACCGCTCATTATGGTCGATGCCCTTCGTACCGAGCGACGTTTCCAGCCCAGGTGCCATCTTCTGGTCTTCTCTTCGTAGGTACGGCTTTATCCACGTAATCAGTATATCCAAATGTGTTTCTCAACCCGTTGACCAGCCCGAAGTTGATGTTGGCTTTGGGAACGGTACGACGAGGGATTGTCACAGCGGTTGTGCTAAGATGACCTTGCGACTACAGCGACACACTTGAGTGTAACTACCGCTGCCGCTCGTGTGCCGCCTTCGATCGAACGGGGGGTGTTCACAAGGCGGTGGTCCTCAAAGTGGCTCGCATCAAACCCTAGTGCACTTCATGCGTTAGCTTGAGCTGTGGTGTCGACCATGACGCATGTGTGGGTATGACCTCGATCCTTCTTGCAGTTTGCACGGCTGTAAGCCCCTTCGAACCGTACATGACGTTTCATGCTGCTACCGCCTATGCGTGCTTCGACGGAAGAAGTGGATTGGTCATATGTCTCGGGCACGTATGTGGACACCATGAGCAGCTTTCACACCCAGTGCCGAAGAGCATGAGTGAAGCAGCTGGAAAGTGCTACACTGCTATCGATCCAAATCTGAAATCGTCGAATCTGAATACAACAATCGCTATCAACTATCAATGGCAGCAGCGGTGGCATCAATACCTCAGCCAACCAAACAGGTCGACGCTGTTCTGAACTATTATCGAGTTCCTGAGGATGGTACCATCGATCCGTTCTACGACGGAACGGTCATTGAAACACGACGCAAAGATGTCGAGGTTCCCGTCTCAATCACAGACCTCCGTGGGTTCGAGAATGATACCAGCTTAGACCAGCAAGGCTTCCAACTCGTCTCTCACAGTAGTATCGAGAAAGACTTCGATGACGAAGAACGGATTAAAGATGTCTACTACAAAGAATGTGCAGACTTGCTCAAGAAGACGTACGTGTCATTGGTGTATCGACCGATTTCGTCCGTCCATTCCCGACCGAATTGACAGTATCGCAGTACTGGCGCGACACGGGTCCATGTCATAAGCCACATAGTGAGACGCAAGTCCCACGAAGAGGCGATGCAGGACGAACAAGGTCTCGACGATATGGCTCCAGTGCCCAAGCCTAGCACCGGCAGGGTCGTTCATGTCGATCAGTCATATAACGGAGCCAAAGCTGTTCTCGATCTGTGTCTCCCGGATGAGTCTGAGCAGCTTAGTAGATCCAGATGGTATGTATTAGAAACCAGCTTTTGCACTGAGTCAACGTAAGTGCTGACCGATTCTTTTGCAGGGCGTTCATCAACGTTTGGCGGGCGATTGAGCCAGTGAACCGCGAGCCGCTGTGTCTAACAGACGCAAGATCGGTGGCGGAAGAAGACTTGCAAGAAAGAGAACTTTGTCTCAACCCAAAAGATGCAGGCGATGACGGTGCAAGGTTCTTCATGTGGTCTGTCAAGCCTCCAGCGCAGGCGAACCAACATCAGTGGTACTATTTTTCGAAGATGACTCCTGAGGAAGTTCTGTTGTTCAAGATCTACGATTCGAAGCTCGTCGGGACCGCCAGGCGGACACCACATACTGCGTTTGAGTCGCCCGAGGACTCAGGGCCGCCTAGGCAGTCGCTGGAGTTGCGATGTCTAGTCTTCTGGGAGGACCAGTGAGATGTGTGATGCGCGAAGATAGAGATGACATTGGCCAATGGAGAATGTTTGATGACGGCTGGCCGCTCGTGGTGTGTTGCATAGCTGGTGTGTCGTTGCAAAGACGAAACTCGTGAAGGTGACGCTGCAGACAGTGCAGTCGAGTGTGGCCAGAGTTTTAGTGCTGAGACGGCAGAGAAGGGTTGCTGTGCTGGCGAGTCGAACTCTGGTACTAAAATCTCAACCGCCGTTCGTAGAGATACTCGTAGTGCGGCATAGCCAGCTGAACAAGCTCCTGTATAAGAGGCAGCTTCTCCCCGAACTCTTCCTTCCACTTCTTTTCTTCGTCATCGAGATTCAGATTCTTCGCCGCCCGACCTGGGTTGGCAGCGGTAGAACCCATCAACGTAGTCTGGACAGCGACGTACGGTTGTTGCAGTCCGTCTTTCTCCTGTTCAGTCGTCGGCGACCAGGCCAACGTTGCTTGCTCAGGGTTAAGACCGGCTTTCGAGCACAGTTGCTTGACAAAGCTTTCACTCGTCATGTAGTCATCTGCATCTACCACGAGCGGCTCGATGCTGTTTGCCTCGTAGTAATCGTACAAGAGACGGGTCCATATCAGGTTCGTCAAAAGCTGAAGATTTGGCCGGTCTCCGTCTGGGATGATGTTTTGCATCGCTTTGTAGGCAGATGGGACTGCAAGGCGTGGATTCCGGATGGTCAATATAGGTACAGTTCCAGGATAACACAGTAAGCTGTCCGGTACTAAGGTGAAGTTCTCCCCCGGAGATGGCTGTGGTCTCGGCGTCTCTGTGTACTTCAAGATGCTTTCCGCGGATGCTGGGAAGAACGAATGAGTGTGTACCATGAGTATCGTGCCCTTCTGAACGTCAGTACTGCATCATGAAAAGCGTTTGGCAGACTTACGACCTGCTGAGCCTTGGATAGCTCTTCTTGCCACTCCTTGATCCCACTATGCATGTCATCTTCGTACTTCGAGTTGGCATCCGCTGGCATACCATTTGCATAGTCGTCTCGTCGTAGCCATTCGATGATGTGATGGTGCCAGCCGTCTTCGAAGAGCCTGAGGAAAGGTGTGCAGTTCAATTGACCCTCTAGCATGCGTTCCAGTAGATGAGCTATGCGACATGGTTAGCATCAAGTAAGACAAATGCTGGTCCAATTCGATACCTACATCCACTCCTCGGCTGAGTATACAGCAGCAGTTGAGATGTCATATTGTCGAGACGCTCGGAATCGTATGGCTCAGATCGTGATCAATATCGCATGTCTCGCACGATGTGTCGGCAACTGCAAGCCTGAACTGGCAAGCTCATCGTTGCTGTGTGGATCGAGGTCCACCATGCAATGCAAGCGCCACACATTAGCTTATAACTCGTTACTAAGTAGTGTAATGGTCGTAGGTACGAAGGATCGAAGAATGTAAGTCGGACTGTACTAAAACATTTGTGGTAGCTCAGCTCCACGTGTTGCAAGACCATGCGCTCATTTGCCATCTGGTCCCTCTAACAGCACCACAATTCCTACTTCATACCGCTATGCGATCCGTTGTGAACGTGTGTCGTGCTATCAAGCTTTGTAGAAGCTCTCGCCGCCAAGTGCAATTGATTGAGCCGACACTGGACGGACGGCTCTTCGATCAACACACTGTCAGACATCCCACCCTTTCATCTACCTTACTACAGGGAAAGACAGACGCACCATGGCGAACGAATCCAACAAACCACACGACAAACCAACCGACTCCCGCTACATCGCCGCCCTCGAAGGTCTCCACGATGCCTTCTTCCTTGCTATGGGCAAGCCCATATACGCTCCGATCGATCTCTTCCAACCTGGCTTGAGAATTCTAGACTCTGGTTGCAACAATGGTGCCCGTTTGGCCTGCCGAACATTCCGAATCTTTCAAATGCTGACCGGAATTGATAGGCCGCTGGATGAACGACCTCGCCCTGACCTGTGCCCCAGCAGCCCACCAGTACTACGGCACCGACCTCCTAGATGTCTTCTTCCCTCCCAACCCGCCGGAGAACTTACACTACTCCGAGCAAGACATCCGCAACCCATGGCCAGCGGAATGGCAAGGCACGTTCGACTTTGTGCATCAGCGGACTGTTCTTGTTAATGCCCGGAAGAAGCCGATCAAAGACGTCCTTTCCCAGCTCACGGAAGTACTGAAGCCTGGTGGGTGGGTGCAGGTGATGGAAGGGGATTTTCCTCCTATTCTTGAGAATGGTCCGGCGCTCAGGGAATTTCTGGATCTCGGGGCGTGGTTCTTTGATGTTGCTGGGCCGGGGAGGGAGAGTGAGTACTTCGACCAAGACGGGTTGAGTTGGACTGTTCGCTGATGTTGCTGCTTGTTAGTGGGCCCGAATCTCAAAGCGACGTTGATGGACATCGGATTGCACAACTCGAAGGATGAGACGGTGTATGTAGCTGTTGGAGCCAAGCTGAATGGCCAGCCTTCCAATGTTGTGAATGGAAGTATTGAAGGTCTTTGTGCCGCTATACCCGGCTCGTTGGATATCATTAGAGGTAAGGAAACGTTACAACATACTTCTCTTTTCGACACTTACATTGGAGGAGGCATGGAACATCCGTTCTCGCTCGACAAGCTGGAGACTCTCGAAGACCGCCTACGCACCGAACTACTGAATACTGGCGGACATCTTCGATATCGGGTCGCCTGGGCTCAGAAATGATGTGAGCTGGGTAGCAATTGAATGGAAGATCTGAAACTCTGCCTCTGAATTCGATTACCATATCATGATAGGCTTGATGGTGCCACCCTCATGCATTTCCTTCAAACCGCGATCGAACTCCGCAGCGGGTATGAATTTGCTGAACTTATCGATCGGGAACTTGCCTTCCCGGTACCTGGCAATCAATGTCAGTTTTCTCTTCTCCGGAATGCAATGCTGTTTGCTACTGACCACTGAACCATCTTCGGCACAAATTCTGGCGGGTACGCTTGTCCTTCGACCGCGCCGATAAACTGCTTCCCGGACACCATAAAACTAAACGTCTCGAGCTCAAGGTTGAAATCGAAGGGCGGCGAGCCAACCTGGATGATCTTGCCACGATTCCTTGTGAACGCTATACCCGCTTTGATCAGAGGTGGAGCACCCGTCGTATCGATCGTTATGGTCGGTCCGATACCGTCCGCGTACTCTGCGACGATGTCTCCGAGCTGTTTGCCTTCGGGTAGCTTGCTTCCGTCGATCACATGCGTCGCACCGAGCTCCTGGGCCAGCTTCAGACGGCTTTCGATCCGATCAATGCCGATGATGGTCCGGCAGTCTTGGATCTTCGCGCCCATAATCGCGCTCAAACCTACGCCGCCGAGACCCATGATCACGACGACGTCCTTTTCGGTGGCCTGGGCGCAGTTGATGACTGTGCCGCTGCCGGTCTGGATCCCGCAGCCGAGAGGGGCGAAAAGCTGCAGCTCCTCTTTGCTCTTGATGAGGTCCTTGGCGTTGACGACACTGCACTGCTTCACAATCGAAAGATTTGCGAAGGATGACTGTCCGAAGAACGCACCACCGATGCTCGTCTCGCCGTTTGTGTTTGATTTTTCGCCGAAACTCCGGCAGCTGTCGCCGAAGTTGAGCGCGTTGAACTCCATGCAGTGAGAGTGATGGCCGTCCTTGCAAATGGCGCAGTTGTTACAGAACGCGAAAGATAGCAGGACTGGATCTCCTGCTTTCGCGACGGTCACGCCCTTGCCGACCTCCTTCACATAGCCGGAGCCTTCGTGGCCGAGGACACGAGGGTAGAATGCAATGGGTGCTGCTCCGCCCGGGATGCCGCCGACTAATACATCCGTGTGACAGATCCCGCTGGCCACCATTTCGACCAGGAGCTCGCCCTCTCCAGGTTTGCGGGTGGTGATGTCCTCCATCTTCCAGCCGCCATTGGCGTGGGTGTCTCGGCAGACGATTGCTTTGCAGGAGAGCGACATGGTGGGTGTTGAGGCTCTACCGTGTTCTTCTTGATGTTGCCAAAGGTGACGAAGGGAAGGAGGAGTTTTATCTGAAGCTCTCGAAGTCATGAAAGGAGGAAAGTAAATATATAGTTACCAAGTAACCGGTCTGAACGGACGAAAGGGAAGAGAGCCGCTTGGTAGGCCCGTCGTCAAGTGAATGCCTCTTTAAGGAGAGATATAGTGAGCCACGGGCAGATGAAAGGTTCTGCTTCGCACTACGATACCAAGACCTTTAGACGGCTACGCGGTCGGCAGCCAGAACGTTTCACAGAGCTCCTCTGCAGCGTGCTGGAAGTGCAGTTCCATGCGGGGCTGTATCGGCCACAATGAAGCTTAATCCGACGGCAGTATGCCGCGGAGACGGTCTAGGTTGCGGAGGTCCATCCGCGGTATTTCATCTGTACGAGATGATGAGATCTGATGGGTTGTGGCCGCTCTTGATGATAGAATGTATTGAAGAGGGAGGCGGACGACGTGAGGAGTCTTTAGACTTCCACAGATGGTCAATGCGGCGACTGCCTACTTCCAGGTTCTTGGCAGCCCAAACTCGACACTCGGACGACTTCGATGACCATAGCAGAAGAGCCTCCTACACACGGCTACGTTCTCGATCTGGCGTGCAACTCACACCTCGCGACCTGGCCCCTGACTCATGCCCCGCACCCAACCGCAGCTCGAGCTGCTATCACGACGTATTCGCATACCATGGTATCCTACAGGCATAATAAGACCAAGGTACCACGTGGGTACCTACCTTAGCCTGCACGATGCGGCTGAATACTTCTGGCACCGCCGGCGCTGCATAGTACGCATATACGAACGGCTTGATAAGCCTGCGCGTACGTGATCGCGTCATTGTAGGTTCTGACTGCAGCGCGATGAGGCGTGAATCTTCCTTCTATCTTCATTCTATTCCTTTTGGCTCTCCTCGATCAGAAGAAAGTACTCTTGAAAAAATCGATACGCCGTTGAGGCACTATCAAGGACGGATCCATACCTCCTAAAAGCCTCGACATGGACACCGCACCACTGCTAGCCCTAGCACGCTTTGTAGGCATCTTCGCGCCAACCCTATACTGCGGTATTACAGCTCAGCGTAGGCATCTTTACCAGAGACACCAGCACTGACAACTACTAATGCAGGCTTCACCTCCTCAGACAGCCTTACCTTCGTCAACCCCATCACGACTCACGCACCCAACCAGAAGATCATGGCTAAACAATGGTACCATGGATATTCCTATGGCCCCTACTGGGTACGAGATTGATGGGCAAAATCCTACCTTGTCTAAGATATTTGCTAATCTCGTTGCCCGTCTGTCTGCAGGTGCCTCCGATGATTGCTCCCGGCACATTCGCGAATCTCTACCTCGCCTGGATTGCCTCAGAGGTTATAACGAGATACTGCTACGTTGTAGCAGCCGTAGCAGTCTTCAGCATCTTACCTATAACGTTCTTCTTCATGGAGCCCGGGATCAATGGGGCTCTGAAGTGGAAGGTCCAGAGTCTACTGAAGGATGAAGGCTTCAACCTACCGGAGACGAGTATATTCGTGCCTTCTTCGGTCAAACATGGGAGTACGCAGAGCTCGAGACGGTGGGCGGAGGGCACGGATATGAAATCGTTAATCGGCTTCTGGCAGAGTGTCAATAATGTGCGATGGGTTATAGCGGGTTTGGCAGCAATGTTGAGCGGGTATGCCACTTTTGTGAAGTAGCAATACAGACAACTTTGACTAGAGCGCATCGTGGAACAATAGATGCCGTCGACAATCTCGTATGTCCCGAAGCATATGGTCGTTGAAGTACAAGACCAAAAGACGGTCCCGGGAGGAGTGGGCAAAAGTTCCAACCCCACCTCACTCCAACCACAAAGCCTACTCCAGCCGTCCGAACTCTACAAAGATGTTTTTCCTTCTACATAATGGTGCTTTGGCACCTGTAAATACCCAATTGAAACTACCATGGCCTCCGACTCGAACACCGACAATGGTGCTGCTGGCCAACCCCTCTGGCGCCACCCCGACCCAAAGAGCACCAAGCTATGGGACTTTCTCCAAACCGTAAACAAAAAGCACCATAAGAACTTCGAAACGTACAACGACCTCTACGAATGGAGCATCACCAACGTCTCCGCCTCCTGGGGCGAAATGTGGGACTACGTGGGCATACGGCACTCACAACCCTACACGAGCGTGGTCACGGATGAGAACACAATGTTCCCTCGCCCAGCATGGTTCGAGGGCGCTAAGTTGAATTTCGCCGAGAACTTGCTCTTCCCTACCCAGGAGGTCGGAGAAGATGATCTGGCGGTGATCGCGGCGACAGAGGCGACGAGGGAGGAGGTTACGAGGAAGGAACTCCGCGAGCGTGTACGGGGATGTCAGGGCGGGATGAAAGCCATCGGCCTTAAAGAGGGGGATAGAGTGGCTGGGTATGTTGCGAATCACACGAACGCGCTGGTTGCTATGCTTGCGGCGACTTCGCTGGGGGCTATTTGGACGGCTGTGAGCCCTGATACGGGCGTTACGGCTGTTTTGGACCGGATGGTGCAGATTGAGCCGACGTTGCTGTTTACGGATAATGCGGTAATGTATAATGGGAAGACGCATGCGGTGATGCCGAAGGTGAGGGAGATTGTGGAGTCGTTGCCGACACTAAAAGCGACGGTTGTGTTTGAGACGGTGGAGGGAATGGAGAATGAGGTTGGAGAGGGGAAGGTGGTGGGGTATGAGGGGTTTGTGGCCAAGGGGGAGGGAGGGGAGTTGGAGTTCAAGCAGCTGGAGCCGGATCATCCAGTCTATATCCTCTACAGCTCAGGCACGACCGGGGCGCCGAAATGCATCGTCCATGGAGCCATTGGAACGCTGATCCAGCATAAGAAAGAGCATATCTTGCAGAGCGACATCCGACCCGGCGACCGACTAATGTACTTTACCACCTGCACCTGGATGATGTGGCACTGGCTCGTCTCCGGCCTCGCCGCCGGCGCCACCCTCATCCTCTACGACGGCTCACCCTTCCAATACCTCTCGAACGGCCAATCAGTCAAAGACCAATATGCAATGCCCAAACTCATCTCCGAACTCGGGATTAACCAGTTCGGCACCAGCGCCAAGTTCCTTTCCGTCTTGGAACAGAACAATATAATGCCAAAGGACAACAGCATCTTCATGAACACACTCAAAGCAATCTACTCAACCGGCTCACCCCTCGCCCCCTCAACATTCCAATACGTCTACCGCGCCTTCGGGCAGATAAACCTCGGCTCCATCACCGGCGGCACAGACATCATCTCCCTCTTCGGCGCCCCCTGCCCACTCCACCCCGTCTACGTCGGCGAGATACAAGTCGTCGGGCTAGGCATGGCGGTCAAAGCCTGGGATTTCGAGGGCAAAGACGTTACCGCCTCTGGCGAGCCGGGAGAACTGATGTGTACGAAACCGTTCCCGTGCCAGCCAGTGATGTTCTGGGGTAAGGAGGGGGCGAAGAAGTATAAGAGCAGTTACTTTGAGCAATTCCCTGGTGTGTGGGCGCATGGAGATTTTGTGCGGTTCAATCCTGAGACGGGGGGCTTGTTTATGCTTGGGCGGTCGGATGGGGTGTTGAAGCCGAGTGGGGTGCGGTTTGGGAGCGCGGAGATTTATAATTTGGTGCTTAAGCATTTCCCTGATGCTGTGGAGGATAGTCTTTGTATTGGGCGGAGGCGGGAGCAGGATGATGATGAGACGGTAGTGCTGTTTTTGAAGATGAAGGAGGGGAGGGAGTTTGGGCAAGAGTTGGTGGGGGGGATTAAGAGTGTGGTGAGGAAGGAGTTGTCTGCGAGACACGTGCCAGGGGTGGTGGATGAGTGTCCGGAGATTCCGGTGACGAGTAATGGGAAGAAGGTGGAGGGCGCCGTGAAGCAGATTTTGTGCGGGATGAGTGTGAAGACGAGTGCGAGTGTGGTTAATTCGGGGTGTTTGGATTGGTATCGGGAGTGGGCTAGGAGTCATTAGCTATACCATCAAAACATCACGAGATCTTCGAGTGTTAACATAAGGCGTATCCGTGGTCTTCTATACTTTTGGAAATGTACAGCCATTGATCCGATTTATCTTCGTCTGACGTCGGACCGAATCGCTGCTCTCACATGCAAATTGCCGCACCACCCCTCCATCGAGACTCGGCGGTTTGCTCTGCTGGCACAGAAACAACTTTCCCAACCCATTGACACAACTCCAACACTGTTTGAGCACTCAAGAAGCTATACCACCACCACACCAATCCTCACCCAACACCACCGCAATCATGGGTCGCCAATTCTTTGTCGGCGGCAATTTCAAGATGTACTACCCATCCCACCCATCCTCAACCCTCCCACTAACCCATCATCTGATAGGAATGGCACGATCGACAGCATAAAAGAAATCGTCAACAACCTCAACTCCGCAACCTGCGACTCCAACACCGAAGTCGTCATCGCCCCCCCAGCCCTCTACCTCCTCCTCACCCGCGAGCACCTGCGCGCCGGCATCGAAGTCGCCGCCCAAAACGTCTTCGACCGCCCCAACGGCGCCTTCACCGGCGAAATCTCCGTCGCCCAGCTCAAGGACTCCAACATCACCTGGACCGTCCTCGGGCACAGCGAACGCCGTGTGATTTTGCAGGAAACGAATAAATTCGTCGCGGACAAGACTAAAGCCGCTCTTGACGGGGGGATTGGAGTTATTCTGTGTTGTGGAGAGACGCTGGAGCAGAGGGAGGCGGAGAAGACGATGGATGTCGTCCTGGCGCAATTGAAGGCGGTGAGTGATGTGCAGAAGGATTGGAGCAAGATTGTTGTGGCGTACGAGCCGGTGTGGGCGATTGGGACGGGCAAGGTTGCGAGTAATGAGCAGGCGCAGGAGGTGCATAAGGGGATTCGGGAGTGGTTGGGGGAGGAGTTGGGGAAGGAGGTGGCGGAGAAGACGAGGGTGATTTATGGAGGGAGCGTGAGTGAGAAGAATTGTAGGGAGTTGGCGAAGGAGGGGGATATTGATGGGTTTTTGGTTGGGGGGGCGAGTTTGAAGCCGGCTTTTGTTGATATCATTAATGCGAGGAAGGAGTAGAATATCTTGTGAGAAGAAGTGAAGGGGATGGTGGAGGAGCTGAGCAATATGTGGTTGTTCATACAGGGTTTGAAAACTGCACATGGTCGTATGAATGCTCGCAGCCATAGCTTGACCGATGGTAGAGTATAGTGGTCTCGAAAGCACATCCACTCTCATCGACCCTCCCCCTAACCTCCCACCACTTCAGCATCACCTCGCTTCGCCTTTTCAAGAATGTCACCAACCCTCCTCCCTCATGGTGTAGTTCACTGATCAACCAACGCAGCCCACAACCCCAGAACCCCCGCCGCCAACGGCCCAACCACCCGCACCATATTCAACCCATTGTACTTCTTCAGCAGCTTGATAACCTTCAACTGCTCATACTCCGTCTGATCCATCACCGCGTCCTCAAAAGGCTCAAACTCCTCCATAGGCGTAATCGCCCCGTTCCGGTTCCCTGCCTTCCCACCGGGGACACCCAACTGCCCACCTGCCTCCATATACCCCCCGGCCGCTCTGTCCGCATCCGTAACCTTCACACTCGGAAGTTTCGTCGTCGTCGCCGAACTAGCCACCTCGCTCACCCAAAGTAGTTTATAACTCGGCGCCTCCATCATCCCCACCGTCCACGGAATCACACTCACCATCGCGCCCGCCGCTACCGCCCAGAGCTTCCACCCCAGACCGGCGCGGTTCGTCGTGTACCCCACATACGCCAGCCCGGAGCAAATGAGCGTTGTCAAAATCTCGACTGGAGGGCCGGTGGTTTTGGCTGTACGGTAGAGGGAGGCGAATTGTTGGGCTGCGAGACGGTGGGAGGTTTGCGCGGCCGGATAGAGGCAGGGGAGGGTGAGGGAGATGGTGGTGAGCTGGCCGGCGGTGAGGAGGGAGGAGGTGATGGCGAGGCCTTTGAGGGCGGCGAGGGTGGTGCCGTGGGGGCGGTCTATGGAGGCCATGTTGAGCGGATGGGAGCGGGTGGTTGGAGTTGGGAGGTGTACGATCGCTGCTCAATTGAATGCAGTAAACGTTGGAAGGAGAAACTGAGAACGAATTTCGCTAACGTACACAGAAGGCGTAACGGCTCGAATGGCTAAAGAGAAAGTGCGAAGGTGGTATAGAAAAAAAGGAGTTGGTTATCTTTAATAAAGCTGGCCAAAGCTGACTGGGCTGACACGCGAAGGTGAGACGCGATCACGGTAGCCCATATCTTCGAATCGGCCAACAGGTATCTTCCCCTTCCAACGAAGCATCAACAATGAAATTTGGTAGTCGTAGATCTATACATCTATCAAGCTATCACAGTTTACTTTCTCTATACTTCCTATCCCAACTCCACCAATCCCCCGTCCACCTCTCTCTAACCCACGTCTGATAAATCTCATCCGCTTCTCCCTCCCCCTTCGCCTCCAACATCCGCCTCCAAACCGCCAGTTGCGACTTAAATCCCGGATTCGGATCACAAACCGGCCTCCCCTCACAGACCTGCATCAAGCTCTGATCCGCCGTCACCCCATCCTTCCACATCAAATACGCACACACGATCGTGGCGCTCCGCGATTTCCCCATCGCGCAGTGCACGAAAACCCCACCTCCCCCCCTTAACGCTTCATCTATGAAGGTGTTGCATTCGGCAAAGTGCTGGAGCAGGTTCTCGTTGGGGTCGTCTTCGAGGCGGATGTGGATGTGTTTGTACCCTGCCAGGCGGGGGTCATCTTCGTAAATGTTGTAGTCGATGGCGGAGACGATGTGGGTTATGCCGGCGGCAGCAAAGAGGGAGGGTTGGGAGTAGAGGGCGTGTAGGCCGCCGATGTGGAGGTTGCCGGCGCGGGGGATGCGGTCGAGCCAACCCATGGTTACAGAGATGCTAAGGTGGTTGATTTGGCAGGTGTCAGACTCCACGAAACTGCCGTACGAATAGCTGGAACTATAGCGTTATCGTCGTAACATGTTGTCTTTGGATTCCTGACCTCGATCTCGTCTGATCGTATAACTTAGGGATATGATAATGAGGGAGATCGGGACATTATACATTTATCTTACGTTCAGAATTGTTCGATTCACTGTGTTACTGGACCTCGGTCCATCGCGCGAGCAGAGGGCAGGCGCGACAATGCTCGACTTTCGACCTCCCCGTGAACAGCTCATATATGTGTCGTTATCTTTGGCTTGCCAGCTACGACGGCGCAGCATAAGGTACATACAAGCTTGCTCGCGTCGGTGTAGATCTGGCCGGGTCTGAGGTAGGTATCGCTTCGCTCGCAATCCAGATCTGTCCAGGCCTGCTCTCCCGATACCACGGCGAGCAGACTACGCGACCAATACCAGCAGCACATACGACCCGAATATACGGACTGGATGGAGCGTGGACTTCGCTCGACGTCTTGCTTGTAAGTGGAGAAGAGACAACAGGGGCAAAGAGGCGTTTGCGAACCGTAGGCGCCTTGTTTGACATCCTGGCCTCGTGGAGACGCCGCCTTTCTGGAGCAGCAGAAAATAGAACATGCGGCATCTCGCCCCGTTGCCTTTGCACCACAAAACAATTGATAAGATCTTCTACTCATCACTGAACAGATAATTGAGCCAGGTTGCGTTCAAAGATATGGGTTCGAAATGCACTTTCGTGTGCACACGAACCTTTGCAAGCGACCTGTCAACCGTCAGACAAAATTCTGCACGGCACAGACCTGTGCGGCACAGCCATGCACGCAGCACCTTTCTATTTCGTCTCGACGTATCGCTATGTTTGAGGCCGCCGATCATGTTTCGTGGCGACATGCAAAGGCCTCTTGCTGCTGGTGTTCAAAAGCACTTTCTCATCCCGCGATCATACTTCTCAATTACTGCTGGTATCTGCCAATAGTATGGATCCGCGTCGGAGAGCGAAAGAGGCTGTGTCAAAGATAGCGGAGAAGTTTGGTCATCTGGACGAAGAAGAACTTGAGGAGCTCGAACGTGTCAACCAGGCCCTGCGCCAGAAGGTTGAAAGGAGCCTTCTTGCGAAAGACAAGATTGCAGGACATGCAATTCTAACGTGAGATGGAAGCCTCGTTAGCTCGGGAACTCTGCTTACTCTGTTATTTCAGGCTCGCAAAGAACATTTACGGCAGCGATGCCCGATTCGTCTTCGAGTTGCTACAGAACGCAGACGACAACCGTTTCTCGAAGGCTCACGCCAGTGGAGCTCCGCCATACGTTACCTTCCACTTGTATAGTGACCGCATCGTCGTGGAATGCAACGAGGATGGCTTCAATGAGCGTGACTTACAGAGTATTTGCTCCGTGGGTGACAGCTCCAAGTCTGCTTCCCATGGTTACATTGGCGCTAAAGGCATCGGGTTTAAGTCCGTCTTCATTGCAGCATGGAAAGTACAAGTCCAATCTGGGTACTACTCATTCTATTTCAAGCATAAGAGAGGTGACTCGGGACTGGGCATGGTAGTGCCGATCTGGCAGGACACCATGGAGACGTTGCAAGATCCGCTGACTCGAATGACATTATACCTACACGAATCGGACGGCGAGACGTACCTCGAAGATCTCCGGGCAACCATTTTCAAGCAATTGTCAGATCTTCAGGAGACGTCTCTGCTGTTTCTTCGGAAGCTGAAGAAGATCAGTGTGAAATTCTACGATGATGACGACGGCTTGAAGACCTCGAGATCGTTCCAGAAGGACGACATCGACGATCATCGGGTTCTTCTGAAGACAATCAAGATCCAACTACCGGACGATAGCACAATATCCACGAAGCAGTTCCATGTTACGAAATACACGGCATCGAACTTGTCGAGGAGCGCCTCTCGCGAGATCCCTGATACGGCAGATGCCAGGAAGGCAGCCGCAGTGGCCGAAGTTGTTTTGGCATTCCCGTTAACTGACGGTTCGGAGCCTCTCATCGAGAAGCAAGATCTCTTTGCGTTCTTGCCCGTACGAGAGTCTGACTTCAAGGTAAGCCTTTCGCTTCCCATCCAGCTGGACATCCCACCCAGCATTTTCTGACCTTACTCGCAGTTCATCATCCAGTCCGACTTCGATACTAGCGCCAACCGTCAAGACATCAGCACCACTTCACGAAGAAACATCGACCTGCTTGATGCCATCGCTGATGCGTTCATAGCAGCTGTCCTGACATTCTGCAAGCATTCAGATTTGTGCTACACCTGGCCTACTTTTCTACCTTCGTCGAAAGACCGAATCACACACTTCTGGTTGGGATTGAGAGACAAAATCCAGAGCCGCGTGACCAGAACTCCTGTCCTATTGGCACGGCATGGGACACAGCTTCGAAAAATTGACACCGTTGCGTTACTGGCTGGCCATTTCAAAGATGATGAAGGAAGCCCGCTTCTTGACGATTCTGCCACGAGTGTGTTTATATCCAACAGATATTCGCCCGAGGCCACCAACCTACTCGAAGAATATGGTTTGAAGATTATGGATGTAGATCACGTTGTGGATCTGCTGCGTGCCGATCTCACGCGCGCAACCTCGAAGATGAGGTCGGCTTCTACAAGCCAGCGCTGGCACTCGACCATGGCGCAGCTTCTCACGAAGTATGCGAATTACTACAGAGTACGCCAACTTGCCCTGTTGCCTTTGAGAAGTGGAGATTGGGTCTCTCTTGACAGTGGCTCGGTCTATCTACCCACGGCTGAGGAGATACCAGTGCCGATAGACGTGAACATGCGGATACTGGATCCTGCAGCGGTAGCCAACAAGGATCGACGAGCACTTTACACGAGATTCGGTGCTGCGGAGCCTTCGGTCGTTGACGTGCGAATAGCTATCGGGAACGGGTACGGTGCTCTCTTTCCGTGCTCCAGTCTGGCACAATCTAAGTCGCATCTGCACTTCTTGTACCTGTCACAACTTTGTGATCCGAAGCCGGTCCGAAAGGATTACCGGACCATCCATCTCCGCACAAGCCTAGGTCGCAACGAGAACCCATACACGCAAGACGTGTTTCTACCAACACATCATCCTTATGGAGCTCTGGAACTTCTGGCATCAGGGACGGATGTCCCAGGATTCCCGGTCATATTTCTCCACTCGGATTATCTTCTTGATGCCCCAGAGGCGCCAAGTTTGCGATACCCCTCGTGGGAAAGGTGGCTTTGTGACTTCATCGGCGTCCGAGAACGACTGCGACTTGTTGCAGAAGACGGCAATGCACTGTCAGACACTTGGGCGTACGTCGCTTCGCACAGGCCGGACAGACTTCTCGGCCTGCTGGAGCATCTTTGGCAGCACGAGGAATCGCAAATCACGAGCAACGAAGCGCTCAAGACCCAAATACAAGGCACGAATGTAGAAGGGCTCTGCGGTTCTCTCCTTTCGGCACCATGCACTCTGAAAGCCACGTACCTTCCACTTGCGTCCCTAAGGGCGCATTGTGAACGCTTCATGGAGCAGACAGAACCGTTTCCTTTTCTGGAGCTTGATTCCACGATGTCTCCTGAACAGATGCGTACGAAGTGGCTCTTCCTCCATGAAGTGTTCTCAGTCGGCATCGAAGATGATCTCCGCTTCCTGCTTGACGTCTTTTTCTGGATCAAACAAGCAAACCCAGGTAGTTCCACACTTACTCGTCATGGACGACTCATCGACCTCTACATCGCGATATATGCCAAATGCCTGGGTTCGGCAGATGGGGAACGCAGCAGGAGGATGGTAGCGTAAGTGGGCGTTTGTCATCGGTGTTTATGCTCTTACTGACAGCCGTCAGGAACTTCTTTTGCGACAATCAGTGTGTGTACATCCCGCCATCAGGTGGCAATCCGGCGAGCTGGACGATGCCGCCGACCTGTTTATGGGATGGTCCTCCGAACATGCTCTGCAAGTACTCGCTGAGAGACATCTTCACGCAGTCGTTTGGAGTAGATCAAGCGAACCAGGTATCTGGCTTCTTCCAATACGTGCTACAAGTTTGGGATGCGACTTGGGAGGATATGATCGAGGAACTTCAAAGCATGAGACGTAACAGCTGCGAGGATTTCGATCGTGTTACAATGCTCTACGAGCGTATTGCTGCAGGCGCCGTTGGCAACGAGGAAACCCAGCGTCATGTGAGGTGGGTCTTGCTCTGGCTCAAATGTTTGCGGATACAGGTTGCTGATCGAAGCCAGAGATGCATTCGCTAAGAAAACTCTCATCTACGTTGTCAAGGACGGCACTGCTGGCTGGTACAACACCTTTGACTGTCTCTGGTCGAGCACCACAGACATCAAGGGCAAAGTCACTCTCAACGACCACTATGACGATATGAAAGACTTCTTCGTTGACATGTTAGGCGTGAAAACGCTAACCCTGCAGATGGTATACGATGAACTGCTGCAAACGACTTCACGGACCCCAATCGTCGAGGTCAAAAGCGCGATCTGGTCACTCAATGCGCTGCTGCAATCAGAACCGGCTACCGTGGACCCAACACCTTTATTGAAGAAGAAGATCCTTCCTGTTGCTTCCCCAGCTGGAACGAAACTACTGGTGAACGCCAAGATCGACTTCAGTATCGGTGATCGAGAGTACTTGATTGAGCAGTTCAGAGGTCGAATCAAGATGCTTCATTATGACCTGGCAGAAGTTCGACAGCTGAGCACATTTCTGAAGTGGGCAAAGCTCTCGAATCGCTACCTGTCAGAGTCGGTCAAGGAGATAACCTCAGTCGGCGGTGGAGACGTGCGGGCAGTGTCTTCGGAGACCAGAGATCTTAAGCGAAAAGCGCACGCACTTCTCCGGTAAGTACTCCTTACACATCTGTGTTATGTTGCTTACAATTGTCTTGCTTTCCAGCGTTGCGGCAACCTTCAGCAGTACTCGGTACACTGCAAACGGACCCGGCCTTTACAAGACTCTGATGTCCATCCAAACAATGGCAACAGATGACATATCATCGATTTTGAGCCTTTCGCAAGATGGTAAAGCAATCGAAGTCGAGAGCCGAGCAGGTGACGTGCACATCGACGAGCACGATGGCGGTGTCACACTCTACGTGCCTCGGAACAAGCGCAAACAGGAGTTTTGCTTCGCCTCGCCCTTGCCTATTAGCCTGGCCGATTGGCTCATGCGCGATCCTACAACGCACATCCAGGGAGGAGTTGATGCAGCTATGGTAACTGCTTTAATAACTTTGCTGGCCGTTGCTCCATCTGCTGTGGATCTCATCCTCGACCATCAGGGCATTGTGCAGGTCCCGATCCCGAACGAGGACATTCGAAGCTCCAGTGATGATGATGTATCGGACTCGGATTCTGAGGAGGCTGGAGACGATACTGCTGTGGTTAGATATACGCCTCCAGCTGAAGACCACTCACCACCTATGGAAAATGGAGTCGTTGAAGTTTACTCGGAGCAAGCAAGGGTTGGGTATGGAGCACATGGCGGCTACAGTGCCTCACGCCTTCTTCCGCATCCCGCGCACCCCGATGAGGACGACCGTCAGTATCTGGAGCTACTGAACAAGGTGGTACGGACAGCGAGCTACGCTCAATTTCCTTCCAAAGGGCCATTCGACATGTCCTCCCTTCAAAGCGTGCTATCTGGAGACGCTGTTGTAGGCTACAACGGGTATGAGTCCTGGAACAGGTTTCGTCCGAATAACCTGGCTGAGCGTAACTTCAGGGTCGGAGCTGCTGGTGAACTTTATGTGAGTTATACAGAATATGAGTCCGCGAACATGGACGCTGACCGTAGCACAGGTTTTCGAAGTCTTGAGCAGACTAAATCCTCCTCTACATGGATGGAGCCGAGACAATTGGAAGAGCAACATCCGAGACCGCGTCGCAATCCACGAAGCTTACAAGGGCTTGGGAGCTTGGGATGGGTCAGAGACCGCGGACCTCGTCTACGCTGACACCCATGGCGACCTGACGGCGATTCTTATCGATCGTGGCTATCTGGACGCTGTCGAGTGGAGGTCTGCTCGCCCGTTCTACTACATTGAAGTCAAGACGACGACTGGGCCATGCGGTACGCCTTTCTACATGAGCAAAGGCCAGTATCAAAGGGTAAGAAGAACTGTTAAGTACTTGGTGTTGTTGGTATTGACAAAACGGCAGATGATGAATATCCACGCCACTGAAGGACAGAGGGAGGTCTACATGATCCTTCGGGTCTTTGAGATCGAGTGCGAAGGTCGGATTGGTATGAAGCTCTATGTTGATCCGGCACAGTTGAAGCTTGATGAGGAGTTGATATTCATCGGCGAGAGCTGGTCGGTGATTCCAGGCACGGCGTGAGTAGATTGGTATTGCAAAAGTGCTTGAAACCGCTCCGATGGCCGATGGAGGTTGGCGCAGCCGATGGGTGACAACGGCAAGCGTGCGATGTGGATCAGCCTGCAGATAGATAAGCAAAAGAGACGATCCACCTCGAAACTTCCTCTCCTATGATTCTGGTGGATCAATTGGCCGGTGTCCATGAACACGAACAAGGTAACTTCGAGTCGCTACCTTAGCTATTCGCAGATCAATTTTCCGGGTCATATTAACGTCCGAAAAGTACAGACGACACCAGTCGTAGGAAAGTGAACGAAAACCCAAGTCATGTTCGTGCTGAATCGGCCAAAAAAGAACATCTACGACAATGGCAGGACTCGAACCTACGCCCCCGAAGGGATTTGATATCGGGTACAGCTGCAGAACAGCTCATTCGAGTCAAACGCAGTAACCACTTTGCTACATTGCCCGAGAATGGCTTGCTACACCAAATGTGATGTTGGTTGGACAAGCACAAATTCTATAACCGCATATATCACTGTAAATATCTCTGCCGAGGTATAGCCGATGAACGCGAGCTGAAGTCGAGGCGTGTGAATGACGATCAGACTCGACTTCACCTGTTCTTTTAATGGCATTGTACCATCGCCCTCCACCTGGACCTTGAACGACACTTCTCATATACCAAACGCCCTACACAACCCCATCATGTCCCACCCCCAACCTCCCCAACGCCAACCAACTGACAACGAAACCATCCGCTACGCCAAAGCCCTCGACAACACCGCCTTAGTCGCCGTCATAGCCTGTCCCCTACTCGCCCTCCTCCCCCCTCGCAAATTCGACGCATACACCTTCGGTCTTGCCGGCACAACACTTTTCTCAGCGAACTGGATAGTACGAGGCCGGACAGGACGAAGCATCCTACAGCATATCGGTGTTGGAGCAGATCAACGAGTGTACAACCAGTCCATGGAGAATGGTTCGATACCGCCGATTGAACAGGCAAGGCTTCAACGAGAGCGGCATAATGTGGGTCAGGAGGTTCAAAGGATGAAGAAGGAGGAGAGGACGGGCGTGACGGAGGCTGTGCAGAGTCAGAGGGAGGCGTGGAAGGTGCAGCAGCAGAGAGAGGTCAGGGAGGATCTTGAAGAGGGAAAGACGTTGTTTGATATGATGACGGATCAGATTTGGGACGTGTGGAATTGGGGGCGGAAGAGGGATGATGATGATGAGTGAGGACATTCGCGAACGCTACTGGATCTGTCTTCTCTAGGGACCGGATGACGACAGCATCTTCGCACACAACAGAGCAACCGGAATCATGCCCTCCTTGAAGCGGTATCGGTGGACCTTCTCGAATAGAACCTCCTCAGAAGAGCCCATCATGGATCTCGATCGAGTTGCGGACGCCTTCCATCCCGTTGGCGACTTGAATCGTATCCTCATCTCCATCTCCAGCACCTGGCAGCTCATCCGCCTTCTTCGCCTCAGCCTGCTCTTGACCGTCGAACGCTGGCTCGTTGTTGGAAGCAAACTCAGCAACAGCAGCTTTGACAGCCTCGCTTACGGCCTCCTTGATCATCGCCCTCAGTTCGTCCACGCTCAACGAGACCATAACGCCTCCCTGCGTCTGGTTACCCATCGACGGCGAAGCAAGCCTCGGATCAACCTCATTTCCAGCCGCCCCCAGCTCTGGCTCCGGCGCTGGCGTACAAACCCTCGAACTAACCTCACGCTGCTGCGGCGCCGGCGGCGGCATCATCATATTCGCCTGCTGCGCCATCATCTGCGGCACAGGTGGCGACTGCATGACAGCCTGCGGAACACTGGTCGGACCACCATCCCTTGGAGCCGGCTGTGTCTGCGTCCGCCGCAACTGATACCTCTCCTGCCTTGCCCCCTGCCTCTTGACAACAGAAAACTGCTGCCGATAAAGCGGCTGTTTCGTCCTGGCCACTGCTCGGGATCCCTGCTGTCGCGGCGTGCCGAGTGGTGTGCCTTGGCGAGTGAAGGTGGGCATTGGCATCATCTCTTGCTGCTGGGGGGGCCACAGGTGGTGTTGGTCTGGTGGTTCGGAGACAGAGCGGCGGTGGACGTAATTGCGGAGAGGTGATGGTTGAGCGAAGGGACGCTCGTGCATGATGGGGTGGTGTTGGTCGAAGGGGTGAGAGAAGTATGGGAGACCGGGCGGGGCGCCGTTGGAGGTGTTTGGGGGTGGAGGGTAGAGGTCGAACATGCTTGTGTCCAGGGGGCCATGGTTGTAGCTGTCGAAGGCTGTGTGGGTACTGGTTGGTGAAGGGGTGTTGTTGAGGATCTGAGGGTCGACGCTGCCGCCGGGACCGCCCTGGGTGGTGTTGAGGTCGAAGTTGTGGTCGTCGAAGTTGTCGTTGAAGGCGGCGATGGCGCAGAGGTCATTGAAGTCACCGCCGCAGTTCTTCCAGTCATCGTCGAAGAGGGAGTTGGTGGAGGATGGCGCTGGGAAAGCGACGTTGCATGCCATGGCTAGCTCTCTTAATGATACCGATCGAGAAGCCAATGGGACCAGGATCAATCGAAGTAGAAGAATCGACGAGATCGTTTGCTCGGAGGCGCTGGTATACAAGCAGTATACAGCACTCGCTGCAGTCGAATTCACGGTATCAACAAGAAACAAAAGATGCAGGGCATGCGAACAACTGTTCGCTTCTCGCTCGCACGCACATCCACATCGCTGGAACCCACTCCCGCCTCGTCTTCTTGGTGTGGCTCCACTTCAGCACCGCTTCTGCAACAGAACTGAGACAGCAGCAACCTGGATCGGTCCAGATTGGTGGCATACATCTCCACTTCAACATCGCTTCAGCAAGAGATCTGAGACCGCATCATTTAGTCCCTCCCGGGCTGTTCACGTTGGTCTCCACTCCAATACCACCTCCCCATTGCTTCAGCAAGAACCTGAAACCGCAGCTTTCAGACCGGCCCAGATTGGTCGACTTCACACCCGGCTCTGTCGAGGTCTCGGATAGCCGCATGGAGGAGATTGCGGTGACGCGGGTTCGACGAAATGACTGGGCACTGGCTAACGGGGGGCCAGCAAACGTGTGCATTGCATTGCGTCCTGCGAACAGGTGTTTAAGACACATGAGTTCGCAGGATGCGTTTGCATGAGTTCGCATGACGGGTATGCGGGTGGCATGTGCAGGATGCATGAACTACTGGACGCCGAAGCGTTTACTACTGTTCGAAGAAGTGCCAGAAGAGTGCCTGGGCCGGCCACAAAGCAGCATGCCGTTTGATACGTGAAGGTGCCAACCTCGATGATGTCTTGATGGGTATTGTAGGGACAGCCACGGGTGATGAAGACAAGCAAGCCTCCGAAGGCATCACGTCTGTAAGCTTTCATTACTCCCGATCACCACCCACACCGCTGACACTTCCGAGGAGGACGGAACTATATACTATCTGCGAGTGACATCCCCTCGATTCCACCCGGACGGTCATGAACTTACTGGTCCCTATCAATCGTCGACAGCCCTCGGCGCGCACATTCGTGTCAAGTTCGGTCGTGAGTGCCAACGTGGACAAGAAGCTCTCGACAAGGTAGTGGCGCAAGTTCGACTAGGCAAAGTAGATCATCTGACTTCGCCGATCAATGGAAACCGCAAGAGGATCAGGACCTGCCACATCCTTAGAGAGGTCAATCCCAAGGTCAAAGCACAGCTACCTAACCCGATCTACTACGTTGTGTCAAGCAGGATTGACGCCAACCCAATGCTTTTGCATATGATGCCAGATGCCGACGTGGAGCATTGGTACGATAAGGAGTTGCACGGGACCTTTCTCGATCAAGACGCCGCCATCGCGAAAGGTCGGCGAGTTGCTGCTAAGAGAGCGTCCGAGTACGACGGCGGCATGCCAAGCGAGGAGACTGAGCTGAACCCAAGCCCCGAGTTTGCACAAATCTTTTTCGCATATCGACCACCATTATACATGAGTGATTTGACTTCGATCCAAGTACGGCGTGCGAAGAGTGTCGAAGGAAGCGAAGGCTCTAGCAGTATGGACAACGTAAGCTTCTGTTGCTGTGAGTACGTTCAAGCAGGCAACTAACTCTGTGTTGTAGGACGATGGCGTGATCTACTACATGCAGACCTTGACAGACCGCGTGGAAGAGGCCAGTATCTCGGGCCCGATAGAGACCCTCGAAGCAGTCGCTCATGAGATGCGTCATCTGTTCCTGGCGGAATGTCCGCGAGCTTTACAGACTATTGACCACCTACTCGCACAAGGACGACTTGGTACAGTTGGCAGTGTGAGCTCATATCCACTGGGAGACGATACCAGCAACGCCAAAACGTGCGAGATCATCAAAGAACACAACCCTCGTGTGAAAGCGCTGCTGCCCGGGCCGGCTTGGTTCGTCGTGTCCGGCGATGCAAACTACAACCAGCGCGTGGAAGTCGAAAGGTCGGAGGTCCATGGTACCTTTAGTAGCAAAGCCGAAGCTGTGGTCGGGGCACGAGCAGTCGGTCAACGTAAGGCAGAGGAGCAGGGAGATGGTCGAGTGGACGACGTTACAGAGAAGTCTGGCGACCCGACAGGCCTGGGTTCAATCCAACGATTGATGACCTACGGTCCGCGCAAGCTGAAGGACCGTATCAGCATGGTTGATGTACTGTATGCTGATGCGTACAAAGCCAGGCATCCTGATGTTTGAAGCACACCGTTGTTTTCGGCCAGGCGGAAGGAAAGGGACAGCAGAAGTTCTGCCTCGAGCAACATCCAAGGACTTCAGACTGACAAGATACGACCCGTAGACATATATCTCCGCTGCCAGAACAGCAAGACAACGCCTATTCGATCCAGTAAAACGCGATCCTTTTTAAACTCTATGACCCTCTGTACCGGGTACGATCGCCGGACGATCACTCCAACTTCGCGAGGCAGAGTGCCGAAAGAACATGCCAATGTGGGTGAGTGAGGTCTGAATCTTATGGATATGCAACCACTATACGCCACGACGTGCGGCGCGATCTTGCACCACGTCCTTTCTTGTGGTCGCCACGGCAACGATCAGCCTTGTTCCTTGACCACTGTGCGTTG
Organism: Extremus antarcticus; assembly: GCA_033117895.1. Taxonomy (NCBI): domain Eukaryota; kingdom Fungi; phylum Ascomycota; class Dothideomycetes; order Mycosphaerellales; family Extremaceae; genus Extremus; species Extremus antarcticus. The sequence continues at coordinate 55,186 of JAWDJX010000054.1, read as the reverse complement.
GTTGCCTGTTTTTCGCGACTACAGTACAGAGAGCGAAGGTAAGTACAGACCCTACGAACAAGACAGGCATTTCTCCACCCTCCTCATTGATTCGTTCATCGTCCTTTCTGCTGTCATCATGGCCTCTCTGTCTTGCGCTCGCTGTCATGTGTCCGAAGACACTATCGGCCAGCCTCTGCAGCGGTGTGCGGGTTGTCGTAGCGTCTACTATTGCTCACGGGAATGCCAAAAGAACGCATGGAGCGATCACAAAGCACAATGCCGTTCCAGCCCGGCGAACGGTACTCCAGGACCATCGACGACTACGCGGACAACCATGACGATGAATCTCGGCGACCTTCTAGGATCGGGCAACACTGGCGGTGAACCTCTGGTGAGACGACTCTGGATCAGATCATGGCCGCTCAAGCACAAGGACGATCATCGCCCACGGATAAGGCGGACGTACATGGAACGTTCGGCACGGAAGCTGCTGCTGTGGCGAAAGCGAGAGAGGTTGCGCAGCAGCTAGCAGCATCGCAGAACGGAGGTGGTGAGGTAACCGATCTCACGGAGACGATGCCTGCGCCGGATACGGTGAAGACGTTCATGGTACACCGTCTGCCATCGCACGGCCAACTCGCCCTGGTTGGTGTGATGTACGTCAGTGGTACCACGCCTACGCAGTCTACAAAGTGGTGACGATGACGACTACATACGAATGACCGCCTTCCGTGTATCAACGCACCAAAGAAGCGATCGTAGCGTCCGGCCTCTAGACGCTCCTGCCGATCTTTTACTGCGCTATATAGAGACAGGAGACACATATTGAAATGTCACATGCAAGTCGCGATCAAGATTACCAAATCTGTGATATTATAAGATTTCTTGATGCTTACGTCTAGCCTCACCTCGACATCACGGGAGGATGGAGCGACAATGCTGTCAAGTAGACTTCTTAGGCCAGCAATGGTAGTACCCAAAGAACATGAACGGTCCATCGACGACTTGCTTTCGTCTTGGAACCAATGCTCGTAGAACGACACTGACCAAACTCAAGCACCGCAATTGACGATGATCGTTGAACCCACACCAGCCTCTCTGCTGGCCACAAGAATCAATTGGCTGCCGTGCCATCATCAGCTCCTACCGATGCCTCCCATCATTGTAGCGCACCGTTCACCGTTGTTATTTCGCCCCGACGGCGGATGAAAGACGGCAAAGACCCTGACTGCACAGCTCTCACCATCCGCTGCAGGCTGCTCGGTGACCTGTCCGCCACTGTGCCAAGATGCAACCCCCTGTGCAATCTGTCTAGCTTTTAGAAAGGAGGCCGCGTGATCGTTTACGGTGCCGAAGACGCCCATCACCAACACAGGCGTTGCAGCCCCGAGCGAGGTCGCGGTGTCGGATATTTTAGCCGAAAGTCGTCCTGCACTCAAGTCTCTGGCTTCCACAACGATGTAGCAGACGGGTGCCAGTGGTGGGTTTGCCGTCTTGGTGTTGACGTCGGGGACCACAAGAGATGGAAAGTCCGGGCTGCCATTGCTTGGGATGGTGGTTTCAATGAGATTGCCTGCGTGATCGTCCGAGACGGTCTCATCCGCAGTGCGGCTTCCTAGCACACATATCTCCAAATCACGGCGCATCTGCTTCGCAACGGCATCGACCGATCGGTACGGACCAGCGACTTCAGTATTGTGTATGTGGGGCGCGATTGTTCGTAGATAATAGACTGGCGTGGCGGGCTAGACAGAGACCATTAGCCACGAACAATTTTTAGTACAAGTTTCCACGCTTATACCAACCAAGGCAACACCGTCTTCTTTGATCTCCACGAGATCAGGTGGATCGGCCCCCATCCAGGACCTGGGGCAGAATCCTCTGTGCAGCCGCCAACCGCTCTTCTGACACTCCAGGGAGCAGTACTGGATGCAACGACAAGGGCACTGCTTAAGTGGGTGCTCGATTTGATCCTTTGTGTACTTACACAACGCACAACAGGATATTAGATAGCCCGACAAGGCTGTTGGAGCCATTGGGGGTAGGAAGGATGTGGAGGTGGTGGTGAAGCGTGGAGGAGAGCGGTATCACTTGCCTGACCAGTACTGTTCCAATATTTAGACCCTAACCGCATCTGTCTTGGTACGGATTCACATGTCAGATTCTGGAAACCTCGTGCCAGTAGCTATTCGATTGTTGGCAGGAGCAAGATCGAGGACGCCCAGTGTCACGCGTGCTTGCAAGAACGCAGCGCATAGCATATAGTGTGTGCGATCGCGATGTGGACCACAGTGCGTTAGACATTCAGTCTGTCCTTCTAGTATCATGCCGGATGTTACAAAGGTGCAGAGGCGAAGTTGTTGTTTAGGTGAAGTTGAGTTGGAAGGGGTTCGGTGTAGTCATGATACTGCGCGGCGTAATGATGAGTACAATATTTGATTGGGCGGAAGTGTACGACGCTAGCTCGCGCCGAGTGAATGCACAACTCTGCACTCTTCCCTTCCCCAACTCTTGCACTCTTCATATGACAAGCTCTCCAGGTAGAACAACACATAAAGCACTACACCTCGCGGTGTATCTCTGGAGTGAGGTAGTCATCTTCAACCAAGTAAAAAGAGCATCCACAGCATCCGCCTTTTTCCATTTTTACTCGTCCAGCATCCAGCCATTCCCCACCGATTCCCCTTAACACCTTATATCAGTTCCCAAGCGACCCAAGAGCGTAACAAAGCCTTCCTACCCCTAACCCATCCACCCTGCTACACACCCAACACCCCCCTGATAACCTTTGCCCCCACACAAACCCACCCCCTCCCCTCATCCTCCCGATCGAACTCCCCCCTCCGCTCCCACCTATGCACACAAACACACTCCTTAACCAACCCCTCACCCTCCACCCTCTCCCCCCTCACCTTCACCGCCACCTCACTAACCGGCATCCCCGTCATCCGCAACCAACTCCACACCTCCGCTGTCTTGCCCCCCTCATGCAGTTTCGCTACCGATGAAAGAACCTCTCCAGATAGATTGGGCATGAGATGAGAGACTTCGAGATTGGAGGCGAAGACCTGCATCCCGCGCTGAGCGGAGCGAGCGGAGTCATCGATCGAGCTGTCTTTGGTGGCGACGAAGTCGGGGGAGAGGGCGGAGAAGAGGATGGCGTTGGTGTAGGTTGAGGTGGTGGGGTTGCAGATGATGTTGAGCATTTCTGTCGTTAGGGTGCGGAGATGCAGGCAGGTGGCTTCGCAGTCGGATGTTCGTTCTTCATCTTCGGGAGTAGGAGTGGTCGTGGGAGTGGGGAGAGCGGCCGGACGTTGGCGGTTCGGGCAGGTAAGATATGTTAGGGAAGGATGGTTCAGTATCAGAGCAGCGTCGTGATATAGGTCGTTGCCGACATCGTTTCTTCCTTGTTCAATCTTAACGCGGAACCGGGAGAAGGACATGACGCGGTAATGTACATTTGTGATGTGTTCCCCAGGAAAGGTTCCGAGTACATCAGTCTGGTATATTACCAGCTTGAGATGGAAGGCGTACGAATGCGATCCTTTGGTGACGAGTATCCGTCCCGAAAAGGCAAAATACCTTAGGAAGAAGGCAACGAGGCTGAAAGGAAGTCTCCTCCCAGATCAGCCGTACCCTAATGCATGAGCAAACGCCACTAAGTCGCCTTGGCTAGTTTGTCTGAGGCCATCGATTCGATAATGCGGGAAGATGGAACGGTGACTGAGAGAAGACGAAAAGATGAGCGGAAGGGGACGAGACGATAACTGAGAGAAGAGTGCAAGTTGCTATACCACAAGGTCTATGTAACAACATGAAGAGTACCCTACGCCGTGGCTATGCACCATCATCCCCTTTGCGGCCAGTAATGCTCTTCCCGATGTCCCATCTGTCCAGCTAAAGTACAGCAAACACAAGTTCGAGAAGTCGAGAGGTCGTTCATGGCAGGGGTGTTGTACATAATTCACAGGTGGGTCCGCTCCATCTTACACTGCTTCTGCCGCCCTCATCTTCTCCACTACGTTCTGCAATCGTCTCTGCTGCTTGTCGAATGTGCAGCCAGAGCCAATACCATCGTTCAAGCACCCATAGGAAGATGCTTTAGTCCAGTATCCGCGTAATAAGCCCCGTCGCCACCGTCCGTCCACCCTCGCGAATATTAAACCTCTGCCCCTGCTCCACAGCAAGCGGCTTGTGGATCTCGCACATCATCTCCACGTTGTCACCCGGCATCACCATCTTATCCTCCTTCGCGCCATCGCTCTCCTCGGGCCACGTGATCGTCGCAGCTTCATCAGCCGTTCGGATGAACATCTGCGGCTTGTAATTGTTGTGAAAACCAGTGTGCCGTCCACCCTCCTCCTTGGTCAGGACATACATAGATGTGAGGAACTTGCGGTGCGACTTCGCGGCCCCAGGAACCGAGATGACCATGCCACGCTGCACATCATCACGCTTGACGCCACGGAGGAGGAGACCGGAGTTGTCGCCCGCGCGGGACTCGGAGCAGGACTTCTTGAAGGTTTCGATATCGGTGACTTTGGTCTTGATGGGGATGGCGTTCTTGCCGACGAGCTCGACTTCTGCGTCGCGCTTGAGGATGCCGCGCTCGACACGTCCAGAGGCGACGGTGCCACGGCCGGGGATGGAGAAGACGTCTTCGACGGACATGAGGAAGGGCTTCTCGGTCTCGCGCTGGGGTTGTGGGATCCATTCGTCTACGGCTTGGAGAAGCTCATCAATCTTGGTAACACCAATTTCAGGCTGGCGACCCTCAATCGCGCACAGAGCAGAGCCGAGGATGATGGGTGTGTCGTCGCCTTCGAAGCCGTAGGAAGAGAGTAGTTCACGCATCTCCATCTCGACAAGCTCCAACATCTCCTTATCCTCGATTGCATCGACCTTGTTGACGAACACCACAATCCTCTTCACACCAACCTGACGAGCGAGCAGCAGATGTTCTCTTGTCTGCGGCATCTGGCCATCGCTAGCTGCTACAACAATGATGGCGCCGTCCATTGATGCGGCACCCGTGATCATGTTCTTGATGTAATCGGCGTGGCCGGGACAGTCGACGTGGGCATAGTGGCGAGATTCGGTCTGGTATTCGATGTGGGCCGTGGAGATGGTGATACCGCGCTTGCGTTCCTCGGGTGCTTTGTCGATGGCGCCGTATTCGAGGTAGGAGGCGAAGCCCTTCTCGGCTTGTCGTTTCGTGATGGCTGCTGTGAGGGTAGTCTGCACATCATCTCTTAGCACGTGCCCGTAATTTTTGCTTCACTGAATCGCAGCCCACCTTTCCATGATCAACATGACCGATCGTGCCGATGTTGACGTGGGGCTTGTTGCGCTCGAAGACGGTGGCGTAGCATCTGGTCGAGTTGACATACTGCTGGGCTCCCCTGTTGCTCAGCGCGCATTGGACTGGACTACTGCTCGGGGTGCGCAGGGCGCGAGATGTGCGGAGGAAGGTACGAGCGAAAGACATGATGACCCAATACCACACCCAAGACTGGAAGGGAAAGAGGGAAGTCGATGGTGATGTGCTTCAATGGTGAACGCCCTCGGTCGTCCTTGACAATTTTGTGAGCACAGACCATCAGCGGGCATGAACTCCGGGGAGATCTTCAAGAGACATTCACTGTCACAAGCTCACATTAAGAGAGGTAAAGAAGACCGAAGAGGAGTGATGGTCTCGCGAAGATGAAGAGCCGGCCAGGATGCGCGACTTCATGGACTATGTCCTCACCGCCTTCCACATCAACACCGGGTGGAACGTCGACAACAGCTATGCCTCCCTGACCACCACCGCCAACCACTTGCTCGATTTCGATGTTCCTCACGGCCTGAGCCTGCACGTATCTTCTCTCAGCTCTCCCAACTTTGCGACCTCGTACACCCTTGGAAGCAAGGGAGTGGTCGATGGCAGTCTCAGCTTCCTCTACTCGAGTCTGGGTCAGAATATCACCAGCAGGAGCAGCCATATCCCCCTTGAGAATCTTATACGAGGGTATAGACAATTGCGGCAGCTGAGTCTGCCCAAGGCCAAGGCTTTGAACCAGCTGCAAGATGACAAGTCAAACACCAATACTGGGCGCAAAGACACCCTTCTATACGGCCGTCTATACCTCCCCAGCAGCAGCCTCGAAGCGCTCTACCTCCGCCGCCTATCACCAAACCGCCTTCTCCGCCTCAACTGTGTCTCAGACGCCACCTTACCGAATGGAGGAACAGTACTAGCTCTCCTCCAAAACGACTTCGGCAAGTACATAACCGAGTACCTCTACAGCACCGACTCCTCCCTCCTCGGTTTCCGCGGGCTCTGGAACTTCGGTTACGACCCTCGCGTCCCTCTAGATGAACAGCACGTCTCTTCACGTCCACCTCGCCACCCATGGGATCACCAGAATGGCCGACTAAGCGCCGGCGCGGAAGCCTACTTTTCGCCGATAAACAAGAGTGGTGGGATCAGCACTGGACTCCGCTTTACCACTCTTCCGATTCATTCTGGGTTTCCGTATACGATGACTCTCACGCTCAACCCGCTCATGGGGAATTTGAGCAGTAGCTACGCTGTCAAAGCTGGTCCAAATTTGTCGCTTTGTAGCCAATTCGACTTCAATGTCTACAGCTATGAAAGTGACGTCTCGCTTGGGCTGGAGCTTTGGCAGATGGGCCGGCCGAGAACTTCAGAAGAGGTTGCATGGGCGAAGGACCTGATTCGGCCTGGCTGGGGAACGAAAGTGGTGCCGGAGAAAGTGGTACCGGATGAAGATGTTACGGGCGTTCTGAAGGCAAGAATGACCGACAAGGGCAGGGCGAGCGTGGTGTGGGAATGTAGGGTCAAAGAGCTGCTGGTCACGCTGGGCGCAGGGCTGGATTTGAAGAAGAGGGAGAGTGTGGTGGGCAGGTTTGGGCTGGAGATTGCTTACTCGAGCTGATGATTCGGATCGTACGAACATCGAAGCAAAGCATGACGCCGAAGGTAGGAGGCCTTTCAACCACGTCGCCGTGCTGCGATGTCCTTGCACGGTGCTGGCATATACCTTACCAATCTCAAGTCTTCAGCCAAGTAGACGGACACTCGGTAGAATCTTCACTGGACAACGACGATGTGCCGCATGGAGAAGATTGGATGCCTTGGTGAAGCAAAGCAAGCAACTTATTGACTGCGCAATTGTCTGCAGAAACTTGAAACAGCGTCGGAGCCGCCGCCAAGTCGTGCTGTGCCTCTTTCCTACCTTACGTTATTCTTCACGCTTCAGCAAAACGGTGAGCATCAAGCAGAATCCATCGCGCATTATTTCTCTTGTTCTCTCAGAATCAGCGTCGAGCAGCTGAAGTTCTACAGATAAGGTTGCCATCATGAGTCGGATCGGTGCCGCAATCAAGGTGTTCGTGGTGAACCCAACAACGGCCTACGATATACAGCTAACGGGGATAGGCTTCTCATACTTCTCAGTGTGATCTCTTTCCTGCCTCAACTACGTCGCATCTCTACACGCAAGAATTGCGACGGCGTCTCTTAGACTTACGTACTCTTCAACCTCGTTGTCGGAACCCAACAATTCGCTCTCTACATCCACATGATCGCTTTCCAGTATCACGATGTCATGCCTGGCATGATCAACGACCCACCATCGTTCGGCGACTGGCTTAATCTCATACAATTCGGAGTCGTCTGGCTGGGCCATTTTACGCTGTAAGCTGCGTACCAGTGTACACGATCGATCGTCGACTTATTCTAGCAATAGATTCACCAACATCCTCCACCTCCCACCGTCGAAACCTTGGCAGAAACTCCTCGTCGTATCAATCTATCTCGCCCACCTCACCATCGCAATCTTCCCGCTCATCATCGAAGCTTCACTTCCGGCGCGGAGTCCGGAAACAACCATTGAACACGACCGGACTTGGATCACTGCGCTGTACTGGGGTTACCAAACTGTCTTTATCAACCCCATTGTTACCTGCATCGGCCTGCTGTCCTTGTTCGCTCAAGCACGGGAGACGTTGTCGCGTACCACGCTCGGTGCGCTTAGCCCAGCGGGACTAGGATGGCAAGCTATCGTCTTCTTCGTTGTTGGCATCTCATGGATTTTTAGGATGACGGTACCGAGTGAGTATCGATATCCGTCGATGACAGGGTTCGTGTCCTGGTATCAACTTGTTGGGTGGGCGCCGGTGGACAATCTGGTGTTTGCTTTTGTGCAGGGTGTGTTGTTCTTCCTGGCGTGGGGGCGCAGAGGAACGAACGGGTCGTTGGGCGAGGAGACTCCGCTGCTGCGATGAGATCGCGAATACCAGCGATGGCGGCTATATGAAGGATAGGATCCGAACGGCTGTAGTTCTTGCTTGCGTGAATTGACGATCCGAACAGATTTGCAACGGAAGACACGTCTCTCCAGCTCGCCTCGGTGACTACCTAAACATCGTCCAGTTTATTGCTGTCTGGCTTGGTCACATCGTTCTGTAAGCCCCCTTCTATCGCGAACACCCTCCCAACCGCTGGCTAATGATTCATGTCTAGATCCTGGACCGTGCTCACTCTACCACCTCTCAATGCAGCCCACATTACGGTCTTTATTCTCATCTACCCAGCTTTCGTCGCGATCTCCCTCCTCCCTGTCTTCGTTGAAGCTACTTTACGCCTCTTCGGCTCGTCCTTCTATCGAGATGAACTTGAGGAACCGGAATGGCCAGACGCGCTCTGGCATGGTGGCCACACCATCTACATCAGTCCTATTATTACCTTCCTCGGAGTGCTTTCGTTGTTCGCGCAGGTGGCGGAGATGACCTTCGGCACGTCGGATCTAGCACTCAGTGCGGACGGTCTGGGGTACCAGGCGGTGCTATTTGGGGTCCTAGGGTTGAGCTGGACATTCAGGTTGAGAGTGGCGTGGCTACCCTGGGAGAATTCTTGGAAGGCGTTTGGAAGTTGGTATCAGCTTGTTGAGTGGGCGGCGGTGGATGATTTGGTGTTTGGGGCGGTGCAAGGAGGGTTGTTCCTGGTTGTTTGGGCATGGGAGGGGCGTGGTAGCGTCACGTGAAAGGGGCGCTGCTGTCATGTGAAAGAGGTCGAACACTTAGAAGCTGGAATGGATGCTACCTTTCGAGCAAGGGAAGATGAGGTGAGTCCGGCTGAAGTGAGCTGGCCAGACTATAGTGCTAATGGTTCGTAGATACTTCAACACAAGTCTGTCGTGCGGTATTGGGCCGTGCTCGATGGGCTCATGCAATTTTTATGCAAATGACGTTGCCGGCATCTCAGCGCTCGCTCGGAGTCCTACTTCAATCCTTGACCTCACTCCTGGTCGTCCTAAGTGCTCTTCCCTACGCACATACATCAACATCACCATCCATCATCATGGCCTACTTTACGTATGCAAACTCCAAAGCCTCGGTTGAGATCGTCCGGGAGAAGGATGATTGCTTCGTAAGTGTACATGGATGGCCCTGTGGCAATGGAAACAACTAATTGTCTGCAGATCGGGAAGGCGGGTTTCACGATCTTCTACCTCCATCTCGCGACACCGCACCTCAACATCAGCAAAGTGTCAGGACCGTACCAGTCCATGGAAGCGACCGGCGAAGCGATATTCGGTGCTGCTGGCCAGAAGTGCGCTGGTCTCAAGCAAGCCCTCATCATGTCGACGTCAAATACATTGCGTGGTCAACGGTTGGTAACGAGGCCGAGAGAACCATCTGTCACGTTATCAAAGAACAAGAGCACAACTTCACGGGCAAGGTCACACTCCCAGGCCCGGTCTACTACATCCTGACTACCTGATCCGACACTGAGCGTGCACGCGACGGCGAATCGAAATTCTGGCCGCCAGGACTGGACACGGATGTCTGGGGCACCTTTGCCACGGAGGACGATGCAGTTATTCACGCAATCACCCTTGCCGAATGCGCGGTAGATGCCTGGGGCGAGAGCGGGAACGAAATGCGTACGAAGCTCGAGGATCTGGATGTAGTCGTGTATACGGCAGACCGTTCGCCAGTGCTTCAGCGTGATGTGACTACATTCACCGTTCGTCACGATGATGGAGCGTCCGGTGACTGAGAGAAGTGTGATCGTGACGATGCGGATGACGCTTGCACAGCATGAGCGCAAGTCGGGTCGACTGAAGCGGACCTCGTAGTAGAGAGGTAAGGAGGCTGTCATGCACATGTAGCTGAGCTTATACCCCACCCCACAAGCACAATGTCATGGGAAAGGGAAACATGGACGTTTGAGCAGAGAATCAAGTTTCTTCAATTCACATTGCGCACGCGCGCAGCGCTCGACAGCAGCATCTGTTCCCAGAACAAGATCACCACGCCGGCCTGCAGACTCAGCTATAATCTCGCAATCGATCCACACGCATGCTAAGCACACATTCGATGCAGTCCGATGCCTCGAACCCATAGTATTGGTGGTGGTTCAAGGTCTGCCGCACTTCTCCAATATCGCATACCTCACCAAGGGTATCACAGTCTCTCCAAGCACATACCCTCCAAACCATCCATTGTATCCAACCACCCGCCCATCGCGCGCACAGCGGCGTCACCAGCAACGCCAAATACTAAGATTAAGATCCACGGTCGAGAGAAGCCTCCGACCGAGTACAAACACCGCATTTGTTTCCTGAAGTCGTCGAAGAAGAGTAGAAGCAGCAACATATGATCAAAGCTCACAAAAGCATCCACACTGAATTAAGGGGGGTATATTAGTGAAGCGAAAGAAGCGCTGTTGCGTATCTTGTGGTATCGTGCGCACGGAGCGTTGTGAAGCAGGGTCGCGAGAGGTTCCCAAATTCGAGGTTCTAATCTCCTAATGCTGCTGAGGTTGACCAAGGCTATTGGGGTCGATCGTGCCGTACATGCCTAGATTGTGCATGTTCATGTCTTCGCCGGAAGTGGCATTGGCCAGCGGACTCTGTTGGTAGCCAGACTGGTCGTGTGGCATTTGTTGCATCTGGCTGGGGCTCTGGTAGACCTTCGCGTCTTGGTACACCATGCCGCTGTCCTTTGGCGAGTGGTACATGTGTCCTGCGTCCTGCGAAGGGGTGGAGAATGATACGCCGCTGTCCTGATGCACCTGCTGTTGAGGTGAATGATATGACATCGGTTGTTGGCGTCCACTCATGTCCGGACCAGTCGTGGGCGGAGACTGAAAGCTGAAGTCCCCGTTCGGCATTGGCGAGTGGAAGGCCTCATCAACCATCGGACTTCGAAACGGGAGTTGCATCTGTTTGTTGAAAGACTCTGACAAGTACAGGCCATCGTCCGTGAAGTGAGAGTGCTCTCCCGGTGTACCGAAAATGTCAGCGCTGTGGCTACGGCCAACACCGTTCAGTGGTGGTGAATGGTCGGCGATCACTGGATCGTGACTATGCATCGACAAAGGAGTGTTTGACGTGCCAATCATAGATCCTGGGTCAACCGCAAGGTAGCCAGGGTGGAATGGTGTAGCGAACTGCGTCTGATTCATCCCATCTCCCGGTGGCGCGGACGTGAAGAAGGCCGGTGTACCATACTCGCTAGGAGAGTTCGCAGTTGTCGCAGAGACCGGGCCTCCAAACTGGAAGCCAGGGAAGCCAGATGATGTGTCAATGCTCAAATTCGGTCCCATTGGTGCATAGCCATTCATGGACTGATGTTGAGGTATAGGAGCGAAGATGGTTGGGTCCTGCATCGGTGCAGGTGTGGGCTGACCATCTGGTTGGATGAGGAAGGATGGCATAGGGTGGCGAAGCATAGAGAAGTCCATCGCCGCGGGAACAGATCGACTGCGCTGGCGCTTATGGCCTCGTGGGCCGGGTGGGCCCATCAAGCCAGGGGTGTGCTCTGGTGTGAACAGGCCCATTGGGTTGTTGTGTGGATGCATCATGTGATTCGGCTGGCTTTGAGGACGATGGCCGACAGGTGAGACTGGGGCCGATACAGCGAATGAAGTCGGGTCGAAGAAGCTGTGGCGATTCTGATAAGCCTCAAGAGACACCAACTTCGCAAGCTGACCACTGAGGACCTTTGATGGACCGCCCAGATGGTGGACCATGACATGGGTGGCCTGTTGGTCTTCTGTAAAGTCGCCGCATTCGTAGAATCCTCCACTGCCTGAGCTGTCCATGTAGAACTTCGGCGGTCGGTTGAGCTCAATCACAAGTCCACCAGCCCGCTGGGAGGCACCTTCAGCAGGCGCCAAAACATCGCCTTGTTCCAGAGAAATGTTCTTAATCCACGCGAAAGGATATTCGATCTTGTAGCCAGCCGAATCGTTGTTGATGTAATAGGTGATGCAGGCCTTGTCCGGAGAGTAGAAGATGACGAGGTCCATTGTGCTCTGCCCGACCCTTCGCCATGTGCCAATGGACAAAGATCGACAGGCAAAGTGCTGAATCACGACTTTGCCACTGGCATTCTCCCCGTTCATCGCTAACATACCGCTTCCATACGGAATCATTCCAAGTCCGTTTCGGCCAAGTAGGCTGGCACCAAGCCCTTTCCCATTGCCATATTGTTGCATGGCAAGGTATTGTCGCATCGACTCGGGTATGGTGTCGCAGTCTTCGCCGCTCTCGATACTCCGCTTCGCAATGTTCTTTATCTTTGCACGTCTGCGCAGCGTTAGTGTATGTTAGGACTTACGCAGGACCATTTCTCACCTGTTTTGGAACCAGATCTGAACCGATCTCTCGGTCATGCTTATGTCCTGCGCTATGCGCTCCCTGACCATTGCAGTTGGCGTAGGATTCTTATTGAACTCAACCTCGAGTAAGCCAAGTTGGTCCTGTGTAGCGCGTTGCCGCTTTTGGTTCTTCTGTTGCTGTGTAAGGGTGCTCTTCCGTGGCGGTCGGCGAGCTGAGTGGTGATGTAGCGCAGGCGTGGACGGAGTAGATGGAGGTTGCATGCTCTCATCATGCTGCTGAGGCTGTGGTGCAGCCATGACGTCCGCCATGTTGGATATTCCGACGCTTGGCCTTGATATCAAAGCCGTTTATTTATAACGTCCTCGATGCTCGTCCTCTCGCGTTGCTAGCTGCGTTCCTGCAGTAGCAAGTGGAGTTCGTTGTCCTGGTATATCGATAGGAAGATCAAAGACCAAGTCCGTAAGCGGGCTGAGCCTCTGGTAAGAAGTATGAAGGATATTCCAGCACTTGGCGGATGTTCGAATATATCGCCACTGGCTTGAGCGGGTCGAGGTCGTCAATGTCGTCGAGTGCTGTGAAGGGAGGTACGACGGCCAAAGAGGTCCGCGTCTGGAAGGGTACAATACAAGATAAAGAAAAACAACGAATGGATGCCGAAAGGAGTGACTTGGGCGACTGCACCCGAATGGCAACAAAGAATTCTTGGGTGAAAAGAGTGTCTCAAAAGCAACAGTACCAAAGGAGTGAGGTTCTGTGCCCTGGCAGCAACGATCAACACAACAACGACGTCGAGAGGTGGGAGATGGTAGATGAGAGGGAGGGGTGAGCGAGGCGAAGTAGGAGGACCGCGTTCAGGCGTCGACACAGCCAGCAAGGAGAAAAAGCGGGCCTAAGCGCCAACGCACGTGCCATTGGACTACCGCAAAACCTAGCCCTTTTTCCCCTACTTGCAGTTGGAAACTTGAAGGCGAAAATCACCCTATTGGCTCCTTGAGTCTTCCTGCCGTGCACCCTGACCGTCAGACTTGCTCTAGCAGCACATCATGGACTCCGAACATGGGGAACGTATATTGATCTGCCGCAGCACCTCTCCCAGGTCGGAGGATTTTCAATATTGCCCCTGGAACCGACATGAACAGTCAGCGACCGCGTCGGTGCTGGCGAAACGCTACACCGCCGCGACCGGGTCGTCGGCCAGAACCGCACCATTGTTGTTGCTCGATCACCGCCCGAGCGCGATCATGTTTGACCGATCGCCCTCTCAGGTTAGCCTAGCTCGACCGTTGGCTTCTGACACCATCCACTGAGACATCAACGTCTCTTGAACTTCGAGAGCAGGTTACGCGCCAATTCAGCTCTCCAGGACAATTCCAACCGAGCAGGGTTGGAGGTAGACGTGAGGACCACAGCTCCCCTAAACGAGCTCGCAACACCCGCTGCAGGAACCCATCAGCCTTGGATGCTGAGTGGCCGGATACAACCCCGAAGGATCGACGAGCGTCGGCTAGCCCAGGAACACCCGTCGGTCTTGGCCGTGTTTCCAGGCACGTAGTCACATGATATGCACGACATCTGCAGGTCCGCAACGCCTCAGATGCCACCTCGATCTTTGGATCGCGACAACAGATTGCTCGGCTGTTCATAAGACGTTTTACCCGGTTGACATGAGACTCGAGCACGTCGACGGACGGAAACGTAGGAACGACAGCTCGGAGAATAAACCACGGGTCAACCAGGAGATCCTGGAGAAGTTGCTGCAACGTGCATGAGGTCGACGTGGGAGTGGGTCGAAAGTGTCAGGGATGGGGACGCAAGACGAAAATGCTTCGAGAGCCGCACGACTCCACCACGATACGCGCCGCACTTCACGCTGCCAAGGATTGCGTTACTCCACCTCATCCACCCTCGCCATCCTTCGAGGTACACATGTAGACACCCGCTCCGAACTCTCTCCCCTTCCAGTCTATCTACCAAAGCGTAGCATCCCGATCAAACCGCACCATCTCCTTGCCAGCATCCTCCACATCCTTCTTCGCCTTCATCCGCATATAGAAGATCGGGCAGTCGCGACTGGAGCAGATGACCTCGTTGTGCATGCTGCCCTGGCAGCGCTGGCACTGCGTCCAGAGTCTCGCGAACCGCACCTCGAGCTCGGCAACTTTGGTTAGGGACTTCTGATACAGCTCGCCGAACCTTGGTCTGCACTCCTCGCCTACGGCCCCCTCCTTCTCTTCTTTGGTCGTGAGCGGCTTCTTGCAGCCGAGACAGGTCTCGGTCTTCTTCGCAAACTTCATGAGTCCGCCCATTGTGGGTGCTGCTACGGAGATGGAGCGCGTGTGCTCGCCCGTAAGCAGTGAGGCAGCCTTCTTCTCGCCTAGGATTGGCTCGAAGATACGTCCGAGAGGTTTCGCTAGCTGATTGTCGAGGTAGTACTTTGCGTCGATTGGTAAGTTGTTCTCGAGCACGAAGATCGGGTCTTCGGACTTTTCGTATCCTTTGGAGCCAGCGGATCCTTTCACCATCACGTATGCGACACGATCACCGAGCGCAGGGGCAGATCCTGCATCACGCTTGCGCATGCGTTCTGCTAGCTCGACGTGTGCTTGCTTCGCGGCATAGTCGGCCTTCGCGAGAGCTTTTGTGATCACAAGGTTCGACATGTCGATCTTGTTCTGGAGCAGTTCGGATATGGTGTCCTTGACATAGCTGTAACAGTGTTAGCGCATTGCGTATATTTGTGGGTATAGGGGACTGACTCTTGAGCTCCCTGCACATCTCGATCAATCAGCAACATGCGCAGACTCGTCTCGATCACAGTCTGGACCAGGCGACAGTTGTCTCGCCTCACAGTCTCGATACCCTTCGTGTCCATCTTGTCGTACTTCTCTGTATTGGTCCAGTAAAGTCCTGCGTAGCGCTTCTTGTTGATCAGCAGATACGGGAAGTAGACCTTCTCGAACTCGAGTTTGATCGGCTTGATGAACTTGTCGGACACAAGATCGGCAGCTTCCTGCCCCAGCTCCATACATTTGGCCAAGTCGTTGGGTCCGAACTTCACCATGACCGAGTCAGTGTCACCGTAAATGACCTGCGCATCGTGAGTGTACCCATTGGCGATGGTGTAGTGAGCTTCGACTTCCTCCTTGGTCTTCTCAATCATCTGTCGACCGTAGGATGTTGTGCTACTGGCGATGGCGAGACATGGAAGCTTGCCGTTGGTCGCTCCAGTGAGACCGTAAACAGAGTTTGCACTGATCTTTAAGGCGAGCTGACGACCGTTGAGAATAGCTTTCTTGAAAGGGTCGGTCTCGACGGCCAGCATCTTCTTCGCTCGCTTTCGAGCGCCCAGCAGCTCCTCAAGGATCTGAGACAGCAGGCCTTTACGCACTTTTGCAGTGCAGAACATGTCCCCGTTCGGCGTGACAATGTAGTCCTCGTCTTTCTTGAGCTCCATCTTCTCTACTGCTGTCTTGTTGAGAAGCGTCGTGTAGCAGAGGTTGTGCGCCTGGATGATACTGGGATACAGTGACGCGAAATCGAGCGTTGCGATAGGCACATCGTAGTAACCCCTCGTGGGCTCGATGACAGTAGCACCTTCGTACTGCTCATCGGAACTTTCGGTTCTAAGATTCGGCACAACCAGCTGCTGCTCCAAGGCTTTCCGGAACAGCTGGCTGATGAATTTGACTTGCTGGCCACGAGAAAGGAGGAAGTTGAACGGTACACCTGTGACTCTTGCCATCTCGGTGTAATTGACCAGACACATCAATTTGTCCATGAGACGCTGCGGCAGGTAGGCATCCTTCAAACAGTACACTGCCAATCGTCGCCGAGACCCAGCGTCACCATTGAAAAGCTCGGTAATCATCGTGTGGTGGACGTCTTCCTTCTGTTCGTTCAGAAAATGTGCACTGACCGAGTTCAGGGTGTAGCTACGCAGCTGGTAGTCTCGTTGCACCAGCTGAAGCAGATCGAGCTGGAGACGTCCATTGGTGTTTGTGGCTTTGGTGTCACGGTTGCCCATCTGCTTGCTAGAGAAGTTCGTATCCTTGGCCATTGACTTGACGTTCTTGAGACGGGTCCAGTACGGGAACTTCGCAACCTTGAGGTGGGCCGCTCTGTCTAGCAGATACGGAAAGTCAAAGTTGGAGATGTTGTAGCCGATAATCACGTCTGGATCGACTTCCTCGACGAAGTCTCTCCAGGCCATCAGCATTTTCTCCTCAGCTCCGAATTCGAAGATCTGTGTGTTCACGATCAAGCCGCAAGTGTCCAAGCAGAAGACGTTTCGTACGAATGGCTTGTCTTCACCATATCGAGTGACCACGTTAGCAATCTGAATGACAGGATCCACATTCGCTTCGGGGAAGATCCCTTTGCGGCCAGCGCATTCGATATCGAAGCTCAGTACTCTCAACGGAGCCATCTTTTGCCACTCGCCGTCGATGGGATGGGCAATCAGGTCACGATAATGGCAGTGCGCTTCGATCTGACCGTGGGACTGACGGTCTCTTTCCGGAATCATATGGTACTTTGCAGGATTGACCGAAACCCAGGACATGCCGGCAAGGTGCGTGTCGATCATGAAGCGTAAGACGTATTGGATGCTATCGAAAGTGAGGACCCCGCCGTCTGCGGCCTTCCACATCCCCTTGTAATTTGCGTTGCCAGCCTCGACAGTTGTTCGCAAGCGGTTGATGAACTTGGGGTCCGTGACAGTGATCTTGAGGTAAGGATTCTTTTGGTTGCCTTGAAAGCCGAAGACGTTCTCCCGCATCACTAGCTGAACGTTCTGGATCGCTGGCTGGTGCTGGGCCATGGCAGATTCGAGGAAGCTCTTGAACGGGTCCAAATCGGTTTTCTGGAAGTTGACTGGTGCGGGAACATAGAGGTAATGAGCGAAGTCGGTGACATGGAGCAGAACAGAGTGGCCCGTCTCCGTCACACCGAACAGCTTGACAGTTGTCTTGCCGCCATGGATCGTGCCCTCCTCGGCATCGATCTGCTGGAAGCATAGTGTGTCTTTCTTCGAGTCAAAGTCGTCGAGACTTGGTCGAGCCCAGTGTTGGTCTTTCTCCGAGTTCTTCTGCTTTAGTGCTGCCAGGTCTTCCTCGAATTGGCTCTTGGGCTGACTGGAGCCAAAGTGACTGCCATTGGTGAGGTTCTTTCCAGGCGTCTTGAACTTGGGTGTAGTCTTGTCGTCGAGCTTCCGCTTCTTCGATGGTGACGTCTGCTGGTTTCGATGGGAATTGGTGGTATCCTGCAACACCCTCTTCGATGGCACCTTGGCGGGTGTTTGGGCGAGTACGCCCGGCATGTTGGGCGGTATACCGTACAACAGGCTCCGAGTATTCCGTCTGATGTGTTTCGTAAGACATTCACGTTCACGCGAAGCCAATTAACGCGAATCTGACGCCAGGCAGCATGGCACGTGCACGTCCTCCGGATGCGGAGTAACTATTCAGCCTTCGAGCTTCACAAGCGACATCTTCAAATCGGCGGAAACAAAACAAACCATCAACATCTTGCGCCGTCGGTACTGCAGGAGTTGAAGCAGCATGGGAGCTTGCAGATAACATCTATCGAAACCACCTTCTCTTTACGGCAAGATGGACGTCCAGAAGGGCTGGGGTGAGTCTTTGTGCCGGTTCGTGCTCGAAGGCAAACATTAACTTTCCCACTCAGAGATCGAGAACTCGGTCAAGCTCGTCGACCCTACCCGCGACGCTCTCTACGCGTACAACCCCGAAGCGAACCAGAAGATCTTAGACGACAAACCATGGAAGAAGGACCCCCACCATTTCAAGCACGTGCGCATATCGGCTGTTGCGCTCATCAAGATGGTGATGCACGCACGATCGGGAGGCGATATTGAAGTGATGGGGTTGATGATCGGCCACGTGGAGCGCGCAACCTTCATCGTCACAGATGCGTTGCGGCTACCGGTAGAAGGGACGGAGACACGAGTGAACGCTGCGACTGAGGCCGACGAATACATGATCAATTTTCTTATGCGCTCAAGAGAAGTCGGGCAGCAGGAAAACGCTGTCGGATGGTACCACAGTCATCCCGGCTACGGCTGCTGGCTGTCCGGAATTGATGTCACGACCCAAAACACAAATCAATCATTTCAGGACCCTTTCCTCGCTGTGGTCATCGACCCACATCGCACGATCAGCGCCGGCAAAGTCGAGATCGGAGCTTTCAGGACGTATCCAGAGGGCTACAAGCCAGAAGGGCAAGACTCAAGCTCTGACGCTGCAGTACCCATGGCCAAGGCAGCAGATTTCGGCGCCCATGCTCATCGCTACTACCCGCTCGAAGTATCGCACTACAAGTCTACGCTGGACAACAAGCTCCTCGAAGCGCTCTGGAACAAGTACTGGGTGCAGACGCTCTCTTCATCACCACTGTTCACCAACCGCGACTACGTCGCAGCTCAAATCCAAGATCTGGCTGGCAAGGCGAAGCAAGTCGAGGACGGGTTGCAGCACCGCTCAAGTTTGCATCCGATGGGACCATCTAAGGGGAAGTTTAAGCCGGGTGAAGAACAGCTGGCGAAGGTTGTCAAGAGTGCCGAGAAGATTGCCAACGAGGAGAAGATGGGCCTTATGGCTGCAATGGTGAAGGAGAAGGTGTTCGGTGCGCAGGCGGGGCAGGTCGCGCTCGCGGCCGACACTGTGGAGGTTAACAGCGTCGCCGACACGCACATGGCGGATGTGAAGGCTGCTTGATCTCCCGTCTATGAGGTCGAACGCATTCACGATGATACCCACGATTGATGGCATTGCATTACCTGGAGTTTTGCATTGTGAAAGGGCCTGGCAAGCAAGCGAGATCTTTTGCTGCCGCCATCCAATAGAGACGATTACAAATGCAGCGTCTCTCGCTGAAGGCTTCTCCACCGTTTCCTGATCTTCTGTACTCCATCTAGGGCTGCTACCACGCGGCAATCGACCTTCTCCACGCGGAGGTGTGACCTGCTTCAGCGACGTGGAGACCGTCAAGTGTTCTAGAAGCAAAGAATGCAACATAAATATTCCATAGGTCGTTGCGTGCTGAGGTGTAACTTTGGAGGCCTCGTTTCATCGAAAGCTTCACGTACCGGCGCTCTGGTAATGATGGTGGTCTCTGCGGTGGATTATATACAAGGAGCATTATATACAAGGAGGAAGGTGTACGACAAGATTCTTGGAGGAATCTGCAGGCATGATGCACGAACGGCACGTTGCAGCATTTAAGGTTAGTACCTGCAGGTTCCACCTTGCACGCTCGGCACGCTTCTGATGAGAGGAAATATCGACAACGTCTCGCAGTTCGCGGTGTTTTGTCATGCTGGTGTACCTCCAGATGTGCCTATCATTCTCGGTATGGAAGTCGCGGAGTGGAAAGACACTACTTACTACGAAGCTATTTCGAGGACAGCTCCCTCTCGAAGATGTAGACTCCAGACTTGGTCCCACTTGTAGGAAGAACTCATCATCGAAGCTCTTATCATCCTATAGAGACTCGGCAAGGTCTATGTTTCACTGCCCTGAAGACGGTACAGCCACGCAGGGGTGCTATAATACAAGCCGCCTCGTGGTGCGTATCCCCTCTTTTTAATTGGATCATTGGACTGGTTTGCGCTAGTGCCGACAAGATGGAAGGAGCAATTGACCTCACGCTATGGAGGACTCGTCGTCTGGTACGCATGTCGAAGCCATTCTGGCGTCGCTGGCACCAAAATCCCCACGCCCGCGGTGGTGATGGCTTTGGAAGATCTGCCATACCCGATCCGAAGCGAGATGTCGCTCCTTGGAGGATTTCGTTCCTGCGCGGCGTGGGCGACTGCGAGAACTCTACCTCTGGTACGGCATAGGTGGGGCATGTATATCTGGCGTCTCTCACCTCTTGCCATGTTCTCCGCAGGTCTGGTATTTCGTGTGATGAGGTGAGGCTTTGTGGGTGTTGGATACTGATGACTGCGGCTGCCATCTCGATCCCCCAACGCACTCCTCGGTGACGACGAAAGTCATGTCGACTGACGATGGCTCTATACCGGTGGCGAATCGCAAGTCGACTATCTTTGGTGTGATTATTGCTTTACAGGTAGGCAGGAAGTGCATCGCTGAGCAGCACTCATACTCACACCCTGCAGATCCTCGCGACGTTAGCTGTATCCCTGAGACTATACACCCGACTGAAGCTGGTCAAAAGTCCAGGATGGGACGATGCAGCGATATGTATGGCATTGGTGCGTCGCTTCTATCCGCCTCGCTGATGAACACCTTGATTAACAACTCGAAGGCGAGCGTGACATTAGGCACGATCTTCAGCTGTCTCAGTAAGTACAAATCACACTGCGTACGAAAGACCATCTTGCTGATCGCCGTGACAGGTGTACGATGGGGCCTCGGACAGCATATGACGAGTCTCTCGCCCGGCGACTTCGAGATGTATCTCAAAGTGAGCTCATATTTTCCCACTACCGTACGCATAGTCATGTTACTGACGAACACAGCGATTCTACGTGGCGAGTGGAAGCTACATATTCTCCACGACCTTCATCAAGCTGTCGCTACTCCTGCAGTACCTACGGGTTTATGACACTGGCACGATGAGGAAAGTGTGTTTCACACTCATATGCCTAATATCGGCATGGGGCCTGGCATTCAACTTCATGGCGTGGGTGCCATGCTTTCCAGTGCGGGCATACTGGGACTGGTCAATAACCGACGCGCGATGCTACGCTTTCGGTGGGTCAGCCGAGCAACGTCGCCTCTCCTCACCCAAGCTAATCTCTTCTGCGCACACAGGAGCGAAGACCAAGGTACCCTTTCGTGCCGCATATGTCAGCCACGCCACTTTGAACCTACTCTTTGATCTCGCAGTCCTCGTGTGTGCAATGCCAGCGGTCCCTCGTAAGGATCGCTCAAGGAGGGAGCAAATCGCACTGATCGGACTACTTACCGTGGGCACTTGGTGAGTGGCAACTAATGCTCAACACGACGAACATCGTTCTGACTTTGGCTTCTCTAGGATCGTGGTCGTCTCAGCATGGCGGCTGGGCACTATCATCGCACATGGCGCCGGGTGGGGTGGTCCAGACGAAGCGACCGACTTCACCTGGTTCTCGCCCGAGCCTGTCATCCTGTCTGCTGTCGAGGTCGTCACAGCTATTCTTGCCGCCAGCATGCCGATATTCTGGCCCGTCATGGAGGCCAAACTTTTGAGTGTCTTTGTCACGCACGAAATCGTCATCACCCACCAACCCTACGATGCGCATGGATTCGAACTAAACAGGTCATCGTCACAAGGCAGTGAACGAAGCTTGAACCGGACCGCTTTGGATAAAGCAGCTCAGTACTATCGCAGTCCGCATCTACAGGGCTACGTCGACCCGTTTAAGACGGAGGAGCAGATACACATTACACAATGCGGGCAAACTGCGAGGCTTGCGGAGCCGAACACAAGTCGCTATGAAACGATTGACTGATGAAATACATGTAGCTCGATACACAACTGAGCGCACAACATGTACACTAGTGCTCATTGTTAACCAACACTCTCATGATCTCATCCTAATCACATCGTAGTGACCCCCTTGATCAGAATATACAAGCCGTGGAGCAGGTATGGAAACGCAAGAAGGTATTGCATACTTCGCTGGGCACCGAACGAATGAAAGGTCAAACGTCTCGAACAAGTCTACGTCTACTGGAAAGGACGACTAGAACAAGACTTCTGCTTTGACAGCAAACTTCTAGCAGTCTACAAGAACAAAATGGCCAGCGCAACCCTCCTTATCAAGACACCAACCCACAACCACAACGCACTGCCATCAACATGGCACAAAACAACAGCAACAACTCCAACGGCTTCAAGAAGGCACAAGACACCACCACCAAAGACATCGAACTGCGTCACTTCCCGCCCCTCGAAAACGCCAAAGGATTTCTCTACCTCGCCGTCTCCGCCTTCCGACGAGCTGGCAAAGAATTCGCCGTGAAGATCTACGAGCCGCTTCTGCACAAGACCCTGCAAGGCGACAACCAAGAGAAGATCGAACTCGATGCGTGGGCGACGCAGACTCTGCACATCTGCCCCGCGCACGAGGATTCGCTTTTGGTGGACAAGATGGTGAAGCAGGCTATTGAGCTGTTGTGGTCGGAGGATACGGAGCTGGCGAAGGACTGGGAGGCGGCGGAGAAGGAGTACAAGGAGGATAGGACGAAGGTGCCGTGGCGTAGATCTTGATGGGATCGAGTTACTTGAAGGGGTGGAAGTTGTTGCGGTTTTATGTGTCTAGGTCCCGCCGCTGAGAGCGACCTGGGCAACGGTAGGTTCGTCAGGTCAGGTACACTTTGCTGTGTTCAATGATCGCGAAATATGTATGTCCCACGTTCTGATATTCAGCTATGCGTTCTTGTAGTGGCTGGTAGCAAAGGCTCTTCAGCAGCCTGGGTGTGTCATGCCTCGTTTCATCAGTTACCACATTTCTTAACAGCGCTCTCCAGACAGCAAAAAGAAGAAAAAAATCCATGTGGTAAGATGGAAGGACAAAAGAAGCTCTTTAGGGGTGGGAATGCAACTTACATTCTCTTCGTTGCCGCCGCCGTTGCCGTCTCCATTACTCTCGACCTTCTTGTTCTCGACCTTCTTGTTCTCGACCTTCTTGTTCTCGACCTTCTTGTTCTCGACCTTCTTGTTCTTGACCTTCTTGTTTTGACCTGCTCACCGGATCGGTTCTGATTATAGGAGACATGATAATAATGATAAAGATGCACATCCCAAGTCTTCACTTCGACTTGTACAAGGCGCAAGCGCTGACTTCATGTCAGTAAGGTATTGGAATTTAACCGTCTGAACCCCTGAAGAGCTTCTGGTCTTGAGCAATATGAGAACAGTTTATGATTGTTAATGTCTTGCTCCAGAGCACCTTCCATATCTAGCACAGATGCTATTCGGCACAGCACTACCAACATCTCTCCTTGACGCTATAGTTCTCCTCACATCGTCAACACAGCCTAAAGAGCGAGAAAGGTCAGTCTGATCTTGGGGAATGAGGTGCACTGTCATGCTTACCCTGAACCTCACTTTGCCACTCAACATATGCTCCATAGCCTCATTCGCCTTCTCAAGCGGGAACTTCTCGATCATGCACTCGACTCCATGAGTATCGGCAAACGCAATCGCCTCTTCAGAGTCGAGAGAATGCCCGCTCGGCCACCCCCTCACGCTCAGCGCATTCAGCACCATCGATACGGTATTCACAGGTACCGGCCCAATCGCCGTCCACAGCAACAAAGTGCCTCCTGGCGCCAGGCCCTCCAGAAGTGGCGTGATGATGTCCGGGTTCGGCGCCGTTACAGCGATGCAAGCCGCGCCACCCATCTTCTGCAACTCCTGTGCAGCGTCCTGGGCGTCGGTGTCGATGTAGTCGTTAGCGCCGAGCTTCATGGCGAAGTCCTTCTTCGCCGTGCCGCGGGACAAGGCGACGGTACGGTAGCCCATCTTGCGAGCATATTGGATGGCGAGATGACCGAGACCGCCCAGGCCTTGGACGGCAACGATGTCGCCTGCGATGACTCCCATGTTGCGGATTCCGTTGAAGACCGTGACGCCTGTCCCATGGTAAGCAGAAACTCAATCTCCAGAAAAGAACCCCAAGGCTCACCTGCACAGAGCAAAGGAGCGACCTTCGCAGGATCTGCTGACTGGGGAATGCGGACCTATGATCCTCATGTTAGCAATCTCTCCCCAGGACCAACTTGGCAGGTTATATATACCGCAGCCTCACTCCTCAGCGTAGCATACTGCCCATAGCCGCCCTCGCGGAAAACGCCATTGACAGTCTTGTTCGTGCACATCTGGAACTTGCCACGAGAACAAGCCTTGCAAGTACCATCGTGACCGCCGTGCCAGGCTCCGCCGACTCTGTCGCCGACCTTCCACTTCTTCTCGCCTGCAGTGGTCTTGACAATGTCTCCGACATACTCGTGACCAAGGCACTTAATTTGACTGTTGAAACGTGAGCATAGTCAGGAGCTGCTAGAGTGAGAAGGTCTTACGGAGGGCCCATATCGCCATTGAGAACGTGGTGGTCGCTGTGGCAAACACCGCAGGCCAGAACCTTCAGCAAGAGTTCGCCTTCCTTCAACTCGGGCATTGGCAACTCTTGAATCTCGAGTGGCTTCTGCTGGCCGACGATTACCGCCGCCTTGTACGTCTTGGGGAGGTTTCCTGAGGACATATTGTCTCCCTTTCCTTGTGAGTTGTCTCGTGTCGATGTTGAAGAGAGCGCTGATGGAAAGTCTTGCTGTCGTCGCAATGCTTTTGGTTCAGGTTCAGATCAAGTCACAAAAAGCACTTCTGCCCCAATCTATATACTTCTCCCTCTGCGGAGTTAAGCTCAACAATGACATACCGGAGTATCATCCGACTCTACCGCCAACATGAAACCTACCTCTATTCACACGGACAGTGCAGGCATACAGGCCACGCTCTTCCTACGCAATGCGATCGCTGCCTACGACAACTGCATTCGCCCGACCACGGCGCTTTTATTATAACGCAATGCCTCAAAGTCCGGATGGCCTGTAAGGTACAGCCTTGAGCTCCTAGGTGTGGTTCCTGGGTGGACCCAATGCACGGCAAAACAGCTTCGATGACACGCAGTGGAGCTTGTAGTTGGATTCGGCGGAGTTGGCTACGGGCTTCCTGGGCAACTCAGGAATCCGGCAGGACTTTGGAGAGCGCCACCCCTGGGTTTTTGGTGAAGACTGTAGCTTAGGGTTCTAGGGCCACCAGCACGATCAGGTACGGCCGGGATGGTTGATAGTTGATTGATCAGCGGGAGGATTTTTCACGAGATGGGTGATGGGGTGGCAGAACGCCTGATACACTGACTATGTTGTTGGGGAAAGTGAGTGTGTAGAGTCGGTGGAAAGCAGAAACAGAAAGAGGTAGCAAGGCGAGGCCATCAAGGTGATTCGGTGGGTATGGTATGTGACGTTGATACTCTGAAGTGAACAGCCTATGAACTGCTGTTCTCTTCACTAGAAAAGCTCTATAGCTCTACATCACCATCGTTCTCCCTGCCAGCCGCTCGTGCAAGCCATCATACAAGCTATACATTCTCCTCCACCCTCGAAACCACTGGCTCCGAACCCAATGCGTACACACAGAAAAGCGCTGCACACGCGAAACCAAAGCACATGCATCGCCCCCCTCGTTACCGCCCAGGTCCAGACGGTGTAAGATACCCCCCAGCAATATCCACCCACTCCGGAATACAGCTCCCTTCCTTCGTCTCCACATCCACAATATCCATATCGCATCTACATCTACACCCCACCCCGTTCTCCTTGCCAGCGTCCCATTTGGACCAGTAGTCGTCCTCTTCTTTCCAGGTCGACCACTTCGTATCCAGCGCCGGGGTACCGTAGGTCGGGTTTTCGCGAGGGTCGTCGCGGGGCCCGAAGTAGGGTGTCCGCTCCATTTGCCGGGCCGGGTTATTGGCGGGGCAGTGCTGGATGGTGGTGTGGCGGTAGCCGAAGTCGCGGAAGTAGTGGACTTGTTTTGGGGAGAGGAGGGCGCCGGCTGCGAGGGAGTGGATGGGTGCGTCGCCCCACTGTGATATAATGATTAGCGAAAGGAAGGATGGTCAGTGTAGATGGTGCACGCTTACCCGCTCCATCCAGAACCCGCCTGAGCGATCCATCATGTTGAAGAAATCCTCGTATTCCTGACTCCGGAAGAAGTCCAGTCGCGCGATCTCGAAGTTGGACCAGAAATGGCACATATTGTAGATGTCGCCCTCCATCGCCTCAGGATCAATTTCTGGGAGTGTGCCCTTGCCCGGCTCCGTGTTCATGATCTCCTCTGGCAACGGCTTCGTCTTCTCGTTCGCGTACTTCGGATCGTCCTTCGGGAGCTCACTGGGTGGAACGGTACCCGGCTTACGACTCCCATCCTGATTGTAGCCCTCCTTCGGCTCCACGAACATCTCCCATAGTCCTTGCGAGGTCAGGTTGTTGACTCGCTTATACGCCGACGCGTACCGGAAAATATTTGGCACGGTCTCTTTCAACTCCTTCACCGCGATCGTGAAGCCGTAGGTCTTATTGTTCTGCGCCATTTGCCTGAAGGGGTCGTAGGTCATGTCGCAGAAGTACTTGATCTCTGGCTCCACGCGCCAGTACCAGTCGTACTTTTGCAGCAGCTCATGTTTATAGAAGAAGCCAGAGTAGAAGCGACACATGTGGTGGTAGCTCTCCATGCCTCCGTACATGATCGCCGCATCGCCTTGCTTCCTGATGCCCTCCTTTGCCACGTTGCTGTCGGTCCAGTCTGGGTAGCCCCAATGTTCGGAACCAATTTTGCCGAATTCGACGTTGGACGAGGTGTAGTTCATCACAGTCTCCTTGAACGTGCTGTTGAAATCGCCATCGTTCAGGAAAACGTATGGGTAGTGAAACCAGCGATTGAAATGCCTCTCCACGCTCTTCAAGCTCTCGACCACGCCGTCCAACTCCTTATTCCGCGCAAGTACCACGAACGCCGCGTTCTCGCGCGGGTACGCCTTCGCCTCGGCCTCTGGGTCTTTACAGCCCGAGTAGAAGACTTTGTCGTGCTTCTCGCTGATCTTCCGTATGCTCGGCGGCGCCCCGCTCGGTATCAATCGTCCAGCGGGCGAGTCTGGATGCCGGACGAAGAGTAATAGCAGAACCACGACCACTATGCAGGGAAACAGCAGGACGAGGTAGAGCGGCACGCCAAACTTGCTGTTTCCTCGTATGCGTATTCGTTTGCGCAGGAATGTCAATGACGGAACCGCAGCGTCTTTGAGGGAGGCTTGTTGAAGTGATTTGAGGGTGGGCATCGTGTCGGTGGAGGGCATTCGTGATTTGAGGTACTCCATTGTCGCGGTTGTTTTCAAGGCCACGAAGGCCGGCGCTGTTCAGGGGTGTCAGTCGCGGTGCCGCGCACTTGTAGCCGAGCGTTCTCGATGTCGGCGGCTCTGCTGCTGTCGGGATGGCGAAAGATTCGGAGTTGGGGGCTGCGGCTGGTGGACTGCAACGAGCGGCTCGGGCGAGGACAGTCCGCAGCAACCACGACTATCTTGAGCGCAGTCGCATCAATTATCCCGGTAGACCGAAAGTGGTAGCGACGGTGGATACGGCGGAAGCGTTGTCCAGGAGAAAGGGTGGTGGTGGTGGTGTGGGTAGAAGTAAAGTGGTGTTGACCTGTTGATTGCCCTGACCCCTGCTCAATCAATCTCAAGCCTTCAAACTTCCGGTCCAGACGAAGCACGTGCTGCTCGTTACCGACTCTTCCGCTAGTTCTAGCATTTTGACGGCCAGGAGAGCTTACGTCGCGCTTGCCTTGGCGTGCATGAGATCTTGCCGAATTCGGGGTCAAAACCTTGCATGTACCGGGAGGCGGGCCACAGTCCGAAATACGCAGAATTCACGTCCAAGAGGCGATCTTGCAAGAACATAGCGCGTCGCTCCCTACTTTCAAGCGTCTCTCTGGCTACTGGTCGGAGTGGCAAAGATGCCCTTAGACAAGATCAAGTCGAAAGACCTGAGCTACGAGTCCACACTCCCGCCGTTCCTGCAGCGTCTACATGACCAAAAGGCTGGCCGGGCAGACGAGGACAGACACGAAAGGCCCATCGCTCGTCCGAAACGGGACACAGCGCACGATGATGAGGATGACCCGACTGTAGTCGATGAGAGTGGCGAGACGGTGACTATGGCCGAGCTCAAGAAGATGGAGGCGAAGGATGATGAAGCGGAGGCCGATGACCATGTCACTGGCAGCATCAAGGACGATAGCGAGGCGCTAATGTCTGGAGGTATTCAGAGTGAGAAAGGAGCACGAGCAGATTCGAAGCTCACTGCGGGTACTGCTACGAAGAAGCGGAAGGCGGCGAAGGTAGTCGGTGAGGACAGTGAGGGCGAGAGCAAAGAAGATGCCGCGAAACCCAACGACCAGGACGACTCTGCACCCAAGAAAGTCGTGAAGAAGGCAAAGAAGAAATCGAAGCCGGTCAAGCTTGCCTTCAACGACGAGGACGAACCCTGATCTTGCTTCTGGACTACGTCTACCTTTGAATACTCGAGTATGGGAACACGACTCCTGCCCACTCGAGCCACACACCAGAGGGAAGGGATCACAGTAGGTACGTCCGGAAAAGTTTTTTTACATCGCGTTACCTGATGATACCCCTCAATACTGGAGCTGTCCTACTTCTTGAATGAGGATAATCCAAATTACAATACGCAACAATACTGAACTCGCACTTGCTGTCGCTCTCCTTACTGAATGCCTGCCCATCTATAATCTAGAGAATGACCGCTAACGACGTGACTAGGTTCGCCCGCCGGACTGTTGTCGTTCCTAGGATCGCCTCTTCACACCTTCTCCATCTGCCGGATCATCGGGAATGGGAGATCGCAACGATGGTGGCAAGGTCGGCTTGAACAGTTTGTCCAGCTCGTCCATGATTCTGTCGGCTTGCTCGTGCAGGAGACGATCGAGGTTCTGATGCTCGATGAGCTCGAAGCCTTCCGTGTTGCTGGTCGCGTTGGTGGTGGACTCTTTGTCCGGTGGTCTGTCGTTTGCGCTCATCGTAGTCGATTCAGATGGTTGAGGGTATTTGGGTCCATAGCAGACTGAGGGTGTTAAAGTTGGTTGGAAAAAAGCAACGCAAGCGTGGAAATACATCTAGTGTGAAAGAGCCCCTGGTGAATGTAGACAACATGCTTGCGCGAGGTGGTCGTCCGTGAATGGAGACTCTACCGCCAGGCATCTGAACAGCCGCTCTCTCGCCGGACGACCCTGTTGTCGATCAAGCTATGCAGTTGATCATGACCCGCCGCATGTCGTGAGTGTGGACGACACCTGAAGCTGCGAGCTGGCCGCCATCGACGTCCCCTTCTCCAGGCCTGCAAGCCGCACGCCGAACCATCTTGGCTTTATAAGATCGACATGTGAAGCTAAACGAGCTCCAAAGGTTCTCGAGTTTCTTCCGAAGGGACGGCGATTCCTCATGATGGCCTTTGAGGGCTTGGAAGTCATCTATGGAGCTGATGGCCATGGAGCCGTTCGAATCGCGCAGTCCGGGTCCGCATCCGCCACCGAATGTGTCCATGATGGAAGTTGGGTATAGACTGGCTGCACAAGGTCGCTTTAGATGGCGAGAGGACCACGTCAGGAGATCAAGAAGAGGGCAGATTCAACACCGCGGATTTGGAGTCGAGGCTCCGGAGAATCAGGAGAGGCTACCTGTAGCCTTCACACATATATGGTCCACCATCAACACAGCATAGGTGCTTTGTCCGGACGATGGGGTTCACAGACACCGGACCGTTGCATCGTCTCTACCGCTAGCCGACCAAGCGGCGGTCTGTACTGTCATGCTTCATTGTCTCTCAGCTCCCGTGCACAATGTCACATTGCTCCCAAAGCCCGGACTTACGCACCGGGTGCCTGGTTCCAACAGCGGACGGGACGGATACAGCTCCCGAAAAAACTTTGTTCGTGCAGTACACGAGTGATACCTGCCCGAGAGCTGTACTGGGTCGCACGAGGGAGTTGCACGTCAATGTCATGCAGGCTCCCGCAGTGTCTCGGGAGCGTGGCCGCGGCACATGACACCACGACCCGGGGTTGCACGAGCTGGTTCTGTTCAAATCACCGAGCATGGCGGTCGCGAGCTGCAAATGACTGTTTTACCACTACTTGTGACCCTCCGCTGTCAGGGGGTTTGTTGCCACATCGGATCTATCGAAATACAGATTGCAATACTCATGCAGTTGCGCGTGCTGTCAAGACTGCGTTGATATCTCATCGCCGGCTGGAAGGTCAACGCTACAAGGCTGGAACTCTCCTCAAAGGATGGTGAATGTCCATATCGCCACCCTGTATGTCCATCATAATCCTTGGCTGATCTCATTCCCGTCGATGCATCATCGGTTCATGAGGTGGTGGGTCCCTTTCTACTTCGTATCTGTAACTACGATAATGGACTTACAATTGAACCAGCGCATGGCGTGACGGTCAAGCAAACTTCATGCCTGACGCTTTGTCAACAAGCACATGAACGTCTCTGCTAGAAGTTGGCACATGTACCACTCTGTAAGCTCATATTGATGGTCGTCTGCCTGACTTGCAGGTTGCACAATGTCTGGGCCTCCCTTGCTTCCCACGGCCGGATCTGTTCTCCTGTTCGTGACAGCACCGTCGGCAGACCACTAAACCGTAAACCGCTCCCAGCTGCATGTCAGCGACTGGCAGACCGGCTTCACGGAGCCCGGAGTATGTGAAAGAGAACACCTCGTCACTGCAATGTAAAGACGGCCCCTAGCCTATTCTACTGACCGTCCCACTAACCTCCACCGAAAACAACGGCTGGTCTTGATTCTCAGCCACAGAGGTCTGGGACTGAGTCCGCAACCGCTGATGAACGTGATCCACCTGACTTCTGCTTAGTCCCTGACGACAAAAGCGTTGCTGAAAGACTGTTATTCTGGCCGAAATATGCTTGATGAGAGTCGAAAGGATAGGCGCAACGTCCTCAGAACCAGGAAGGACGATAAAGTCCGGATATGGCCGCTAGATCAGGATGCTGAGCAGTGGCTGATATAGTGCGAGGAGGACAAGGACAAGTGCGGACGGCTGGTAAGGTAGGAGTCCGCAGAGGATGCGCCGTCTTGATGGAGGATCAGAAGAGGGTGCGCAGGGATGCTGCGATCCAGAAGGCCGAGAGGAGGGAGGCCATGTGTGAGCGCTGTTTCACTGCGGGAACGTGAACCTGAGCAGAAAGATCGAGCTCATCAGCTCGAGTCGAGAGTGCTGTGGTTCCTCCCTATCTACAAGTACACTACGCTATGCAATCATGCTCGTACGCTCATAACTTCGTTAGTTTGCTCGCTCATCCAAATGCTTTAGGCAAAGAACTCTTTGAAGAAGAGATATGCTTTTTCGTGGAAACCCTTTCTCTCCCACCCATCTCAATGGTATGCGCGAAAGTGTCTGTTGCACGCCATTTGCTGCTTCTCATGGCCGGAACTTCTTCCATCATCTTATCGACTTGCTCGAGCGTGAGCGATTTCGTTTCCGGCACGAACAGATAGGCGAATACGGCGCACATAGCGCATGTAGTACCCCAGACCTACAGATGATGTTAGCGCTGCCAGGTTGTACTCAGAGCAGAGATGGGAAGATGCTCACGAAGAAGACCTTTCCGCCCAGATTTCCAGCCCCTTCGTCAACCATGTAAGGTACGATAATGCCGATGACACAGTTCCAAAACCAATTTGAAGCTACACACCAGAAGGGTGAAGGGTTAGCAATGTCTTGACTGACGCAGACAACTATCGACGAATGCCCGTTTTCTCATCAGTCCTTACCTGTCGATAACGCAACTCCCTTCGCTCGTATCGGGAGCTGATAAATCTCTCCGATGACCACCCATGACGCGGGACCCCATGTCGAGGCGAAGAAGAAGATGTAGATGCAAACGAACACAATCAAAACGTAGTTAGCCGTCTCCGAATTCGCATCGAGCGTCCAGACTGCCGCGATTACGAACTCGCACACTGACATTGCCACTGCGCCCCAGATGAGAAGTGGCCGTCGTCCATATCGCTCGATGGTCCAGAATGAGACGGGTGTGGAGCAAACGTTGACGACTGTCGTAACCATGGAGATGAGGAAGATGTTCTTGAGCCCGATGGTCTGGAAGAAGGTGGTGTTGAAGTAGATGATGAAGTTGATACCCGTCAACTGCTGGAACATCTGGAGTGCGGTGCCGATAAAGACCTTGCGGACGTTCGAGTTCCGGTTGCCAATTCCTCCTCTGAAGCAGCCGACCCATGTGACTTGTCCGACCTGTTGCTCGAACTCGTAGTTGGCCTGGATCTCGGCTAGCTCGTCCTGTAGCTGATCTGATTCCATGGGCTGGCCTCGGACGCGAGATAGGGCGCGAATGGCGAGGTCCAGCCGGCCCTTCATGACGTAGTATCTTGGCGATTCGGGTAGCATCATCAGACCACCTGCCAGGATGATAGCCCATACGAACTGTATCGCGATAGGGATCCTGAAGGCTCCAGTGTCTGTCCTGGAGTGGGTACCGTAGGCGACGCAGCTTGCAAGCATAATGCCGATCGTAATAGCAAATTGGTAGCAGGAGACAATCGCTCCTCGGACCTTTCTTGGAGCGACCTCACTCATGTAGAGGATGTTGATAGCGCTGACGAAGCCCACACCCAAGCCTGCAATTAGACGGCCCATCACCAGAGCAGTAACCAGTGTGGCGCACAACTGAATTGCCACACCGACACAAAAGACTCCACAGCCAGCAATGATTGTTGTCTTCCGACCTATCCTGTCTGCTAGGACACCAGACAGCAGCGCTCCGAAGAACGTACCCGCCGACAGGATCGATACCGTCAGACTCTTTTGCCAGGTCCCGTAGAAATAGCCGGTGCTACCGATGCCGAGAGGAACAGGATGGCCGTACTCGAGCTTGAATTGTCTCATGGCCATGACAGAAGCTATGTAGCCACTGTCATATCCAAAAAGCATCCCCGCAAATGCTGCAAATGCGCACATTAGGTAGGCCTACGCATGGTCGGCATGGTCAGCATAGGGCCTTCTATCAGCCATGTCGGAAACCTTGCCTTCGCTGTGACCGGCGCTTCAATCCGCTGGATCGAGCTCGGCGCAACGCCAAAATCGATCACCTCATCTTGACCAATACTGCGGATCTTCATCCTGTCGCGAGGGAATCGCGGGATTCGCGGCATAGCAGTAGCCGTGGCATCAATGTCGAGGTGTTGTTGGAGTCATGAAGTGTACGAAGCGGAGAACGACAGCTTGGAACGGATCGCCGCAGGAACCACCGGGTGGCTCCACCGTTTTTGTGATCCTGGTCGACAATGGAATGGATGCGCAAGGTGGGGTGCCGTTGGAATGGATTCCAGACTCGAGGATTCGAGCTAACGTTTCTAGCTTGTGGGACACCCCTGTGGGTCATAAGGTTAGGGACCGGCTATTTGCTGCGTTCCTTGAGCTAGCGATCTTAATCTTTCTTCCTCCGCAACTCAGCCGTCGTCGATCAGTTCATCGTATTAATGAAGACCCACCCGAATGCCAGCAAGAGCGGACAGCTTGGAGCCAGCATATGTTGTCTTTCATCCTCCACACCAGAAGGATCCACACAACCGCCCTCGATCCTGAAAGACTGCGATGTGTGCGTGCGTCGGAGGAGCTTCGCGATAGACGCACTTGTGCGCCGCTACTGACGCCACCACCTCTGCAACGTCTGAGCGCTCCTTCGACAGCAATTGGTGGACGTGTCGCTCGTGCAATCACTGCGCAACAGAGCAGTCTCCAGGGGTGCCTTGTGCGCTGGACGTTTGCGAAAATGCTCGAGAGTCTTACCACATTGTATTACGCCAGCTCAACGACGGTGTCCGGTGGAAACGTCGCCGCTTTGATGTACTGTACCGGTTTGTGGGCGCCAAATGGCGTCTCGAGAGCGCTTCAATGTCGGCAGCGAGTCATTCATATCCGAGCAGGTGGCGCCGTGAAACCAGGTATCTCAAAGGAAGGGTTTGACGCTACGGCTGTTCGCCAGCAGATTCCGTGGGTGACAGCCAGTATTTCACCCGGGTGCAGGCATACGACGCGGCAGTATATGGTATGTGTGTCCTCCGTGCTGCTAAGCATGAACAGCTATATAACCCGGTAACCTGTTGTTTTGATGGGTAGGAGGGATGATTTGATGAAGGAGGTCGTGTAAGCATCGCCTGTTCTCAAATTGCCCCTTCTCGGACCGTGCAAGAATCCTACTACAGCGCTCAGGCAGCGCCCTCAAGCCTCTGATGACTTGGTGGACCATAAGCACGCTGTTGCGGCTTCGACCGTTGCAGCGCGCGTTGGATGAGCCGAGGTCCAAGCGGAAGTCTATCTTTCGCGGCTTGACTTCACCTTCGGCTGTACGGATCTCTGCACCAAAAGTCTTTGGGCGAACCGTGCGCAGGTGAACGGGAGCTATTTTATAGCGTCGATATGGCCTTCAAAACATGATTAAAGGCTATAGTTGACCCGGTTCAAAGCTAGAATAGTTGTTTAGTCAACTCCCTTAACATACAGCTGTCGAATTGATTAATATCGGGAGCGCGAATATATAGCTATCGCCACTGCCGCCGCCCTGCGCGCATAGGCCACCTAAGGACTTTTGGTGCGGAGATCCGTACAACAGTCGGTGCATCGCACGGGATAGCTGCATCGCATTGTCCTTGAAGTCGCGCAATGCCACCGCCGCACGATGGTAATCAGTACACACCTTTCAAAGACCTGATCAGAGTCGAGCGCATCGGCGAGGACACCTACCGCTCGATCGCGCTTCCCTTCTCCCCCGGAGGCCAGCTGCCCAATGCAATCGCGAGATCGTACGGCGGTCATGTATATGCACAGTCGGCGTGGGCAGCATGCCAGACGGTAGATGCTGGTTTCCTACTCTATGTATGTAAGTGTACATATGCGGTCGAGATGCCCACTGTGTGTGTAGAAGAGGTTCGGATCGTTACCCATCTCTGACACCTTTCCAGAATGTAATAGGTCACTTTCATCTGCCCGGCTCTCGCACTACTCCATTCATATACCACGTCAAGAGGATACGAGATGGGCGGTCATTTGCTTCGCGGGAGGTTTCTGTGATGATCGAAGGAGATACTGCTGGGCCCGTTTTCACATCTACCTGCTCTTTCAAGAAGACAGAACCCAGCATATTGGACGTTCAAGAGCCTGTAGATCTATGGAAGGTATACGGAGCCTCACTGCGGAATAAAAGGCCTGAAGACTCCGAAGAAGTGCCTGGCGTCGATGTTCCGTGGTATTGGAAACTTCGTAGCGAGACAGGCCAGAATGATGAGTTTCCAGGATTGGACATGAGGAAAGCCGACATGACGGAGTACAACAGGGACAGACATCCGCTGGAAAGGAAAGGCTTGATTTTCTACCGTGGTGTTGGGCATCTACCGCAAGATCCGAACCTGCATCTGTGCGCTCACCTTTACGCCTCGGATCGCAACAGCTTATACATCGTCACGAATCAACTAGACGTCGGAGATCTGTACACCCAGATGAGCAGTCTCGTGCATCAAACCAGCTTCCACGGAAACATAGAAAACCTGATGTTTGGTCCTTCGAAGAGCGACGACAGTCAAATGGACGATTCCAGCGAATCTGGCAGATGGTACTGCAAAGAAGATACTACGTTACGTGTTGCCAATGGTCGCGCAATGCTTCATGGCAGACTGTTCGCATCGAATGGAGCACACATCGCTACTGCGACCCAAGATGGCTTGATTCGATTTGCCAAGAAACCTGATCCAACGCCAAAAGAATTGGCCATGATACGGGAGCGAGAAGCACGATGGCCGCCGAGAGGTAAACTCTGAAATATGAGACGTACTTGCTTTACACGAGAGCA
Organism: Extremus antarcticus; assembly: GCA_033117895.1. Classification (NCBI taxonomy): domain Eukaryota; kingdom Fungi; phylum Ascomycota; class Dothideomycetes; order Mycosphaerellales; family Extremaceae; genus Extremus; species Extremus antarcticus. Next base: position 19,072 of record JAWDJX010000054.1, on the reverse strand, counting down.
ATGATCAGGTGTGGGAGGTTCGGTGCGTTGCAGCCTGGCTGCGGATAATGATACTGCCTTTGGTGAGCCGTCTTACAGCGCCTTGCGCCAAGCCTCCCTTACATGTAATATCCTGCCCTGCTATACTGATACAAAGGCAGTATTCCGAAGATCTGCCATTGAAGCCGTTCTGGGGCTCACATATTCGCCGCATTGAGGTGTCTCAAAGTAGTGACCCTTTGTCTCCAAAGTGCGAACATGAAAGAACAATGCTGTTCCGCGGGCTTCAAGCTCACCTCACGGCTTCATGTAATTGTCTTACATCCTATTGTCTCTCAATTGAATCTCGCCATCCCCTACAATATATTCTACATAGTCTCCTATTGTCTCAGACAGGCAGTTGAGACCAGGTCGCTGTCTTAGACAATAGCTTGGTCGATGGTCTAACTCCACGTCAGTATAAAGCGATTTTTTCAGCGCATACTAGAAAATCTCTTTGGGTATCGAGAAGTGGCAGGAAGAGAGCATATCAACTTTCAGCAACAGCAGCAGCAACCACGTCCACCAACAGTCAAGATGACCAAGCCAAGCCAATTCAAAGCATATGATATCGACCGCAAGAACCCTCACACCATCGACGCTCCACCGGTCAAGTTGCACCAACATCGTTTCGACAGGGGAGATTGGGCGGTCAGCACGAGACGCGGCCCAGCAGCAAACACCAGGGCTGCCGCGACCAGAACAGACATGTGCACAATCAATCCATACGTCAATCAATTCAAGACGGTGTTACCATGACTAACCTATCAATCAAGTCAATTTGAAGGGCCTTGATTAATTAGTATCTTGTCAATCGAAGTGGTAGTGTTGGTGTATAGAAGTAGCTACCCTAACCCTTACCCTAGCTACGCGTAATTGCTATACTACCTACGTATATTGTAGACTATAAGCTAATAATAACACCTTATAGAGAATAGAAGTACTAGAATTCAACGATAACCTTCCTAATTAAGCTAGCGCGTACGTCGCGGCTATATCCGCGCTATATAAGCTAATCGGCGTAAAGTACCTCCGCGCCGCGCTTAATCCTTACCTTCTAGCGTCTCGTCGCGTATTACTCTATATCGATAATACTAACTTTACTACTATAGTATATAATAACTATAGATAGTAAGTCTACTAGCGACCTCTTAACCGTACTAGCGACCTCTTAGCTCGAGGTTCTAATACTCTTTAGCGCGCTAGCGAGTTTGTAAGCCTATATAACGAGGCTCTAACCTAGCTACCTCTAGTAGTAGTAGGTTACGAGTAGGTCGACTAGTAATAGCTCTATAGCTATAGGGTACTAATAGATAAGTAGGCTAGTAATAGTTTAATATATAAGGTATATAGAGGGCTTTTAGAAGGCTAGCGCCTTACGTAGATATCTACTAGATAAACCTACTAGCTCTACTAGCGATACTACCTTACTAAGTATACTACTAATAACTTTATACTATACGTATTTAAGACTAACGTAATAAGTAGCGCTATTATATACCTCCTTAGTAAGTATAACGTAGATAAGTATAGCGCCTAGCTAGTTAAGAGCGAATAGGTAAACAAAGGTAGTTAGCGGAGTAGTAATAGTACTAAGGCTTTAGCTATAGCTAATCTACTAGCTACTAACTAGAATTATAACCTCTTTAAGGTAAGGCTATACGAATAGCTTATTAGTAATAACGTAGCCTTTAACTAGCTCTAGAGTAAGTCGTTTAGAAGGCTCCTTATCTACCTTAACCTACGTTATAAGCGCTAGATTCTAGACTAGATAACTACTAGCTATATTATTAATTAGATTTACGACTAATCACTTAGTAAAGTAACTAACTAGCTAGCTACTATAGTTACTTATATTAACTTCTCCTTCGATCTATAGACCTCTAGTAATAAGCTCGCGTTACTTAGACTATACGCTTATTATATTAACGTAGTTAGTACTTTAATAACTACTCTTCTAGCTCTACTAAAGTAGGTTAGCTAGTATACTAGAGCTAATATTATAGATATAATTAGTAGAATAATTACTTACTTTAACCTAGAGGATAACCTTAGCTAGTTTATAACCGATAACGCTTTAAATAACGGTACCTATATTAACTAGCTTACTAAGGAGTACGAGTTTTTACTAGAGGAGTAATAGGTTTACTGTTACGGCTATATCTTTAACCTTATTAGCTAAGTAGCGTTATTTAGTTATAACTAGGAGGTATTTAGTACTAACGTTAACTAGATAGAGCTTAAAGAATAATAGCTATTAATATAGCGACGTAAAGGGCTAATTAGTAAGCTTTATAATGTAATATACTAAATAAACTAGTTACCTTAACGCGTTATAAGGTTTAAGGAGTACTAGCTAGCTATAATTACTTTATAGATACGTCTAGATAAGGCTAAAGAGACTTACGAGCTTATTACTAACGTTACTACTTAGTAGAATAGCTTCTACGAGAGCGTAAAGCGTACTATCTACCTATAGTTAGCTATTAATAAGATATTAGATAAAGAACGAGCCTTATATAATACTAAAGTCGCTTAAGCTAGAAGAACTTTAGTATATATATAGCTAAAGCGTCCTAGTATCCTCGATAATATTCTCTTAATAGCTAACTAGAGTATTATTATATAGTATATCTAGCTATTAAAGCCCCTTAAAGACGCTACTTTAAAGCTAGAAGGTTACGTAGGTAGAAAGTTTAGTACTATCTAGTAGGTTCTACCTATATTTAAAGACGTCCTTAAGTACTTTAAGGATAGTACGAAGGAATATCTAGTACTAGCTAAATAGTAGGAGTCCGATATTTACTTAGAGCCTCTATAACAACCTAACGAGGTAGTAGTAGCGCTATTAACTTTACTTAGCGAGCCGTAGACTACCTCTAAATAGTACTTCTTAATTAATATTAACCTCGCTTAGTAGAAGCTTAATTATTATTACTTAATATTAGATAATACCCCTATCTACGTCGCTACTATTATCTTATACCCTTACTTAAAGTAGCGGTAGATTAAATAGTATTAGAAGGACTATCTAGACTAGATAGTACGTACTCGTAACGTAGTAAATAAGCTACTTAACTAATATAGGTACTAGGTACTAAAGGATACGTTATATCTATTATAATATAAGCGATAGAGGCTTAATCTATTAGTACCTAACGTTATAAAGGAATATCTAAGCTCTAAAGACGAGGAAGATAATATAGATATTAATATATAGTTAGCTTAGTTTAGACGAGATAGCTTATATAGGATATTTACTATTATAAGTACGTAGGAGGGCGTAGTATCGAAGATAATAGACGTAGATATATTACTAATTACCTACTAGCTTACTAAGCGTACTACGTAGCTACAACTAGCTATAATAGCTCTAGATATCTATACTATACTAGTAATATTAGATAAGCCTAAGCGTATCTTTAGTATAACTAGAGTAGTAGTAATACTATATAGAAGGGTACTACTAGACGATACTATTACTTACTTAATAGTTATAAAGGCTTAGATTAAGTCTAAGTTAATTAAATTAGATAGGTATAAGCTAATATTTACTTTAAGTACCTCCGCGGCTAGCTAACGTTAATATTAGCTCCTACTTTAGTAGATAGAACTATTAGTAGCTACCCTTAGAGGTGCTAGAACTACGACGAGCCTTATTATAAGCCTTACGAGCCTTACCGGATACTATAATGCTATTAGATTAGCTATATTTACTTATAGCGTAATATAGCTTAGTAGAGGAGCGTACGGGTTAATCAAGTCAATCTCATTCACCTTTAGGCCTTGGCAATTAAGCTAATTCACCGCTCAGTCCATCTACTAGTTAATTAAGTCAATTATGAGGTTATTAGATTGACTTGATTGATTGTGTACAGGTCTGGACCAGAATCACTAAGAGCAAGAAGCGCTCGAAGAAAGCACAGCCGAAGAAGGTACCACAGTCGGTGATTGATGTGCTTCGATCTAAACCGGAAGACGGATGTAACTGGTGTGGCGGCAGTGAGGCCTGCAGCGTTGGTTGTTATCGAGCATTCCGAAAACAGTGCAAAGAGAATGCCTCCAAAGTGGACATTAGGGGTCCTGGTCAGATCGGCTACGGTGCCTATACAAAACCAGATGCTACCATCGCGAAAGGCCAGTATCTCGATGAGTACTTCGGTACAATACTACCCATGCCTCGTACCGGTCGATCCATCGGATCAAGGTACGTTTTCGAACATCGCAACTTCTGCATCGATGCTGAAGAAGCTGGCAAATGGACTCGATACGTCAACTCAGCGTGTCAACCTAACGTCGTTGCGTCCGACACACATATCGGAGGGCGATATGTACTCGTCTTTCAGTCGTCGAAGAACATTACAGAGGACGAACAGTTGTATATCGACTACGGCAGGGACTACTTTGTGAATGCTGGGATCATGTGCACATGCTCAGGGTTAAGACGGCCGCACGTGCCTAAGTACAAGAGTCAAAGGAAGAAAGGCTCTTCGAAGCGCTGATTGACAGGGAAGTCACTGCTAAGGATCATTGTGGACAGTCTGAGTTGTGGATGTTGGTGTACGGCAAAGAACGCAAGTCTAGCATGTGCAATGCTCCTGTTACCTCGGTCTCTTCTCTCGGTCTCAGAAACAACCGTATATCGATGACTGTACTCGTATCGATGTTAGTTCCAAATCAAAGAATTATTGGTGATGTTCAGGTAATGTGACGAACCGGCTTGCAGTAGCGTCTCGTAGCTGAGCAACCTCACCATCTACCCAGCACCATTGATTGCATGATCCTTGACGTCGCTCGCTTCAGGTAGCTTGGCGTTGTGCAACTGATCATAGTTCTATCAGCTCGCTCGTCGAAAATGATGCCTGGCATGTAATGCCGCCCGTCGCAAGTTCATCGTCCTCCAGCTCGAGGCCTCCGCCACCAAGGTCTTGCCAGCAATGCTCGCGGCAGCAAGCTTGCTTGCGATAAGGTGAGTAGAATGTACTCCCCGGTTACATGAGGCTAACATGATGGCCAGAACAAACCGCGATGTGGCAGGTGCGCGAGGACAGGCCTGCAATGTGTCTACCTCTCTGGCACCTCCCGAAGCGGTTCCATCACGATAATAGACGAGACATCTGCTGTGGCTGCGCAGCAGCAGCGCCAACTGTCTTCACGCCTTGGCCAGCTAGGTCGTACGATCAGCGATGTGCAGTCATCGCAGGAAGGTTCTCTCGCTGGGGCCCTCGAATACGATGCATCCATTAGCAACGTAACGTCGACCAACCAGCCCAGTCCTATGCCTGAGCCGCAGGGAGTGGCAGATCCTGGCCACCTCATGCTGGGTCCACAATCGAAAACTCGCTATATGTCTCAAACCCATTTCGCCATGATCTCGGATCAGGTCGCGGAGATCAACGAGTTGCTGAAGACTCAACAGCATTTATATGTCAACAGCGGGAGTCCGAACCAGAGTTCCACTCTGGCGCCGCTTCTGGCAGCAATAGACCGAATGGTGAGGATCGTCGAATGTACGGAGACATATTCCCAGACGCACCTGCCTGGAACGGCCAATCGATGACAGTCGGGCAGTACGTGAGGGTGCTGTCCTTTAGTTCTCTTTGTGCCTTCGCTTACTCTTCCTGGCCGCCCCAGATATGCTCGCAATCCCGCAGTCAGCGAGCTCATCAGAGGACTGCCAACCCAAGCTCAATGTGGTAGTCTGATTCGCGCCTACCTTGCTGGCTACCATACAGTGACGCCGTTATTTCACAGTCCGTCTTTCTGGCAGCAAACCCGCGAACTCTTCCAATCGTAAGTCCTCCACAGGAACGTCTGTCTGCACGACTCATAATTGCTTCCAGCATCCAAGATACTGGCACCGATCAACATGTCAGCATCCACTTCCTCGCCCTGTTGTCAGCGGTACTTTTCACAGGCAGCGTGGTCTGTCCGCGGACATACGTTCACAACTTGTTCGGCGACATCGCCAGAGAAGATTTATCCACTCGATTCTACAAAGCAGCAGTCCGAGTGATTCGCATGTCCGACTTCCCACGAGTTGCTTCCGTCCAATCTTTGACAGCCTTCCTCATAGTTGACACCACTTGGCTCCGGGCTGAGTAGCCACTGACTTGTTGCTCGTTCGTGGGAGTCGCTGTCAGAGTTGCGCAGATGCTAGGTCAGTCTCCCAATGACAGTCTTGAGAGCAAACCAGACTGATCCGGTGTCAAGGCCTTCACAAAGACCCATCAAAATTTCCAGGTATAGATCGCATCGAGGCATCTGTTCGACGCCAGCTCTGGTACGTTTAGGACCAACATGAATCCAGATCGTTGTCTAAACAGAGAGTAGGTGGAGCTTGGCCAGCCTTGATGCACAGGTGGCTCTCGCATCCGGCCTGCCTTCTATCATCGAAACGAGATACTACGATGTCGCTCCCATCACAGAATTATCCGAGACGGCGATCAGCTCTCCCCCTGTTCAAGGGAGCGAAACTATCAAAGAGATCGGCAGAATATTCGTCTCGGGAAGGTTCGAGTTCTATCGAAGGATGAACGACTTCATTCACCTGCTCCACAACGACCATCTTAACGAGAACGACCTGGATAAACTGCTTACCATCGTTCGAGATAATCAGAAGGACTGCTACAACCGGCGGGAACAGGTGGCAATGGCCGTACAGAACTCCATCACAGGCGGTGCTCCAGCAACTGGAACCGATGTGTTCAGCAAGTTTGCCAAAATGGTCATTTGTATGTGGGCAGCCAAGCCACTCGCGATACTGTACGGACCACTACGACGGCATGACCTGCTCGAAAGGCTCCATGAGAAAGAACCTGCGTGAGTCTGCCACGTTGCGTTGATCGATTGAGACTGATCGCGACCGTCAAAGCCATATGATGTATTGCAGAGAATACCTTCACCGATTTCTCCGCCTGACTCAATGCAACGACTTCCAGGTACGCGAGTGCGATATCCAACTGAAGGTGCTTCTCGAAACACTGCTGACATTGGTCTCACACAAGCCATGGCATTGGTGCTGGCCTGGCCAACATCAGCCCTTGTACAGTATCATGGCGCTACTCCAAGAGCTCGAAGACAACCCATTCGACACGCTAGCGATGGAAACTCGCCGTCTCATCGATCTCGCCATCTTCATGTGCGGTCCGCAAGCGAATGAAGGCATTCTGTCGAACGAAGACGGCTACAGCGATACTCGCCCTCTCCACGAAGGTGGATCCCAAGTATGGGGTTTCATCGCTAAAGCACGAGAGAGAGCATGGGAGAAGGTACGACGATTCAGTTCCTATGTTTGAGATGCCACTGACGCCTCCGCGCTTCACCTGACAGGCCGACCTTGACCCAAGTATTCTGCAGTGCCCAGCAAGCGGAAAGGAGATACACTTTGATGGCTTTCCAGGTCAATTCGTACGTTCTACCAGCCTGTGCTCGTCAGGTCAGATACTGATGAGATGCATAGGACGATATAGCGTTGCCTGCAGATGACCCGTTCGAAGACAATTGGCTTGGACCGTTCCAGCAGCTGGGTCTTGACTGGTGTGTGCCGTCGTATAGGAAGCTGATACATCGGCCACTAACGAAATGTCTGACAGGCCTGCGTTCTTTGCCGAGCTTCCTAGCGACTGGGACTTCTCCACTTAGTGTCTGATTGTTGTCGTTGAGTCTGAGAAACAGGCAAGGGCGGCTGGTTCGTGAAAATCGTACTCGGCTTTGGGTCTAAGTGCTCCCTTTCGTTATTCCACATATGGCGGCAGTTCTTCCATCTCCTCGAACTCTCGCATCGAGATGTCGTAACCAAGATGTCTCTTCAGTAACTCGTGCGTCACGAATCGCTCTGGACAATTGCCCTGCGCATCCACGAACGAGACGTGGTGATTCACATCAGAAATCCGCTGCAGCTCGTTCGCATGCCGATGATGGTGCGGGCATCCATCCACGCCGATCAAGAAGATCGTTACGTGCGCCCACGACAGACCAAGCAGATCGAGCTCAAACTCATCCATATCTGTCGCCTCACCGTCGAGAAGGAGTAGTAGACGGAGCATAGGTGTTTCCGGGCCAGCTTGCCAGCCGTATACTGGATGGTGTGTCGCACTCTCGGAGTGCTTGGAAAAGTGCTGGTCTGTCACTTTTTGCCTACTCAAAATAAGAGAAAAGATCAGCAGTGTCATCGGGAGCTTCGGGAAGTCTTTGGTCATCGAAAACGTACCATCCAGTCATAACTCTGGTTCCACCTCCAAAGCGAACGTTACGCCACTGCTGGTCGAGGTTGCGATGGTTGACTGTCCCAATGTAACTGGCCTGTGTGGAGAAGGTAAGCAGGTCGTACCCGGCACCTTGATGGTCGTGGTTGGCCATCGCATCAGCGAAACGTCGAACGACAGACTTGGCGACATCTGTGTCATTGTCAGCAGCCGAATGTGCCTGGCACACGAAGCATCACCCACCTTTGTTCTTCGGCTGTGTCGAAGGCGCAAAGCCTGTCACGAGATACTGATCATATATCGGGCGCTGTGGCTCAAAGTCCCTACAGTGTTACGATTAGCGATTGCCTTCGATATCTCGTGGAGAGCAGAAGAAGCACATACATTGAACCTGAAACGTCCAGCAAGATCATGGTATCGTCTGTGGCGACTTCCGGCCTGTCGTAGGCAACGAACGGAGCCGGTGGGACCTGCTTGGAATAGCCGGTCGAGGTATGCTGTACATGACAGACATCATCTGCCGCGTAGTACAACGGTGGTGGATCCACAGCTCTGGCCATCCGCTCCCGGGCCATGTTCAGCTCGGAGATGAAGTCTGGCTTCATCCTCATACCCACACTGCCTTCTCGATGGTTCAAGACCCAGTACAGTCGCTCCTCAGCAGTGTCCTCGTATCCTCGCCATGCGGGAGTGATGCCTCGCCATCCCGCTGCAGCTTCAATGCTGAACTTGAGCGGATTAGAAGCCTGGTTCGCCCATGCTACTGGGATGGGCTCGAAATATCCAGCGCGAAGGAGGTGTAGGTATTGAGTTGGTTTACGAGCTCGGAGGTCGGTGATCATCTTTGTCATGCCAACTTTCTCCTGGTAGTTGGCGACGAGGTACTTCCACTGCCCGTCAGGCCAACGAGCATTTTCTTCTTGCTCGATATCATTTCGCAGGTTGTTACCTTTGCTAACAGCTTTGTGCACCTTTGATACGGTGCGCTCTTCGGTCGACTTGATCCCGAGTGATTTCCTGAAGCTAGAGAATCTTGACGGCTTTGCGCGGTCTGCGCTGCTTGGTGTCGTTGATGGAGCCAAACTTAATCGTTTCGCATCCGACGGCCTTTCGACGATCGGCTGGCTTTTCCCACTCGCCACCGAAGGTTTCCTGTCTCCAACAGCAAGACTCGACATAGCGGTCTCCAGCGCATTGTCATCCCAGATACTGTGATTCGGCTCCTGGGCATCAATCTTCTGCTGAGCCTCTCGATTGAGACTGTTGTTTAGATCGATGGTCTGATGTATCGATCGTGCATGCCATGAAGGGACAGGTCGTGCGCGCGAGAAGCTAGTTGCGAAGGTGTTGTAGCCGAAAGGTGAGTTCACACGGAATTGGTATGGATTTCTTGTGAAAATGGTGGCACCATTCATATTGTTGTCGTTATACGCCTTCTCGCCTGCGCATGCAATGTCAGCCTGTCATAAGGATTGCTCAGTATAATGAACTTACCAGGATACATGACCGCCTTGCTCCACATCTCCTGTACGCCGTACCGGCGGTACTTCATCATCTTGTACATGTGGATCGCACAAGTGCAGTAGTAGTCGCTCTCGTGCTCGGGCTCGATCTCACTGTTGTAGATCCCGTACCGGTACTGCAATGTCTGAAGCGCTTGCTGCATCTCTTGCTATCACGGGATCAGCAACAATTTGCAGTCGATGGATATCGCGCGTACCTCATCCCTCGCACGAACCTTCGCCGCTTCGATAACAGCATTCGTGTGATGTCGATTCGCCCGAGTACTCAGCTCGCTCGTCGAGCCAACACCAGATGATGGCACGTTGGCAGCGCCCTTCGCCATTCCGTTGCTCGAGCTGAGACTCGCATATCCAGGTGGCTTGTCTGCGCCCGCGCCATCCTGTACCTTCACATCGTGGTTCGTCTTCTCTTCAGATCCCTTAAGACCAGCCATCTTGTCGAAACCACCCTGACTCCTTCGGTCCTGAAACTCGCGCGTGAAAGCCTTTGCCTCGTCCGATTCACCAAGTAGATCCTGGAAATGCTTCCCAGCTTCTGGTTCAGAGAGCCCAGATGTATGCGCGACAATTTGCCCAACTTCGGACTCCGTCAGTGGCAAAAGTTGTCCTAAGCGAGGAACTGCCCACTGCTGGAGGTCCCACTGCTGAGACATGCGCAGATGATATATGCTCGGGACTCAGCTGAGGTGATGTGAGAGGAGGACCAGGATCTCAGTGTTCCAATTCCAGAAATGATACAAGGAGTTATTTCAAGGTTGATGTCGTAGAGTCGATAGAAAACAATTCAGTGAATACATATACCTGTGAATGCGTAGAGATCATGAGTGAATGGAATCCAGCATCGCCACCGTCCGCAGCTCGTCGCATCCTACCACGGAAGACGGCATCGGGATCACCAGATCGATGACATCCTTCGAAGCGACATGCAGGAACAACCATAAAGTACCTCTAGGGTGCGCAAGAGCCAATAGCAACCATTTAACGCGCGGCTAAGCCTTCGAGCGAAGCTCTCCAAGCTCGTGCAAGCTTTGCGAAAGAACAGAAGGAAGAAATCGAAGTGAGGTTGGGTGGAGGCGCAGTCATGGATACGAACGGCAACGTCGGCGAAATCGCCCGAACTTGCGCGCGTATTCCAGTTGTTCTCTATACACAAATCTCATTGAATGCTACAGAAGTCTTCAGATATCGTTCCTCATAGCCAAACTACCGGGGTATCGCTCGCCCCAGCAAACTCTTCGCCAGCGAAATGCAACGCCGGAAACAAATCCTCCAATTACCAGCCACCCATATCTCCCAGTACCGCCGTGCCACCTAACAAATCTCGTTTATCCGGCGCCTTCGTCGTGGTGATATTAATGTTCCCAATTTCGCACCAATTCTGCCCTGATACCGTCACCGGCAGACAGCTCAAATACTTGCACCAGCTGCAAGTAGTGCGTGGCCAAGCGTAGAAGTTCTCGAGCAGGAGGATGAATCCTATCAACACGCCGACGAGCGCAGCCACGCGGAGGAGCCACCACGCCCACCAGGCGCCGCGGCGGTTGGTGAAGAAGCTTACTGGATTTTTGAGGAAAGGTATGAGGTATGTTGTTGTGGTAGGCGAGTGAGTAGAGGCCGGGTTATAGGAGGTAACCTCGTTAGTGCGGCGGGATATAGCCGTTGGTGATCGCAAAATGCAGACGCCTAGAACGAGGCCCATCAAGAAGCCGCCAATGTGGCTGAAGTTGTCTAGGCCGGGGAGTAAGCCCAGCACGAATGCGATGACGACGTCAGCCATGATGAACAGGAGGTCCTTGATAGGACCTTTGCGCTCTTTCCAGGTGTAGAGCAGGTCGATGAGGGTCAAGGCGAGGATCCCGAACAATGAGCCAGAACAGCCGACCGAAGCTATTCCTTGCGCTGCGAAGTTGCCGCCGAGGACAAAACCGAAGATTCCGGAGGCAAAGTAGACGATGGCGAAGCGAATGCTGCCGATCATCTTCTCCATGTCACGGCCGAGGGTGAGTTGCAGAAGGAGGTTGAAGCCGATGTGGACAAGGCCGGCGTGAAGGAAGATGGGTATGATGAACCGGTACCATTGGTTTGGGGTGGGGCTGGAGGTCATCGGACTGCCAGGTTCAGGGAGTTTGACACCGCTCAGGCCGCAGAGTTCAGAGAGGGTGCAGTTCATGTCGGGACTGGTGGGGTCGAGGGTGGTCGTACGAGGGCAGGGCCAGCCGATGGGAATGGTGGAATTCTGTATGTTTGGCAAACTGTGCATGCAGGGTGGGTATCGAGCGCCCATATTGATGAAGACATAAGGTGACGGGCCGATCATTGGGTTGAAAGAAGGATGAATCTCGATGGGTGAGCCTGTCAAAAGTGCTAATAAAACGTTAGCGAACAGCATACACCCACTGACCGTATTCTTACCATTCTTGATGATCTCTCCAACAAACACACCAAGCTGCACCACCGTCAGGACAAACACCACCCAAGTGATCTTGCCAGTAAACCACCCATCTTCCTTCGCCTTCCGCCTCTTCTTCTTCCGCGGGTCCGCATCTCTCACGAATGGATCGTCCTGATCATGTGGTAGTATCGGGCTGAGAGTTGTCGCTGATGCATGCTTCGCTCGCCGGCCACTCAGTGGTATCGAGTGCTCATCGTCATAAGGATCTGTAGAGTCGTGACCGCCTAGCTTGCTCGTGTTGCTCGATGCGTATTCTGGGTGCGAGTATGGACTTTGGAAGTGACTCCTAGCAGGCGAGTGTGCGTTCTGTGGGAGAGGAGGGAGGGGCGCATTGCTGTAGTCGTGGTCGTGGTAGGGGTTGGCGGCTTGGGATTGGTTGTAGTAGTCGTTGGAGGCCATCACGGCCGGTAGGTGTGTTGTTCGCCACGCAGCAGTATTGTTCTGGTCGCGCGCACCAGGAGAGATAGTTATGTGGTGTCGAACTTGGTACAATCAAGGCTGCCGGATGGTTGCGTCGAACTCTTGCTGCTCCTGACAGTCTTGTCAAAGTCACAGATCTGTTGCAGGAATATTTGCTTCTCAGTAGCGAGTGGAAGGACAAACGTAGTGTCTTTGGGCTCAATGTATGCAAAGTAAGATATCGATATGAGGCTGTCTTAACCTTGCTCCTTCCACAAATAGCCGGCGTTGGCAAGATGCGTGTGCGTGGCTGACGACGCGGCCGATCCCCCAGATCTGCAGGGGCCGGCCAGCCGGCCAGCCTTAAATATGTTCCTTCCCGTTTAGGGTTTGACAACTGCCATACACTACATATTGATCGTGCACTTTGATTTCACCTCGTGCCTTGCGATGGAGGACCTTGATATTGAGATTGCGGTTTGATAATGACCTCTCTGGGTGTATCGGGCAATAAGTGTATCGGTTTCGGCGTAAGCAAGAGAAGAACCGACAGACCACGTTGTGACAGGCGAGGAAAAGCTAGGTAATGTACATTATTCTTCGTCATCTCTGCAAGCAGTCGCTTCTAAGCTCGATCAAACACAGCACCTGTACTCTCATATCGCGTAGTCATCCGTCAGCATTACCCGAGCAGCCTCCGCGTCCGCCAACCACTCTTCAATGCCGTGATGAGCCGGATCGTGATATGCGAGGTCCGTTTCGTCGTTATCGAAGTTGTCCAAGATGGTGCCATTTTCCTCCACGAATACGGCGGGCTGTACTTGCTCTCCAGCATTGTTCTTCGCTGCATCCGTGTCGAAAGCAGCTGGTGGTGCGCCGACATCGAGGTCAGCTTGAAACAAGTCGTTGCCAAATAACGGCAGGTCTCCGGAGTTGTTCGGAAGGTTGTTGATCCCATTCATCCCTCCTTGTGCATAGCCAACCATTTGGTCTCCATACTGCTGTACCATATCTGCAGCGAACAGCACCACGCAATCCTCACACCCACACTCCGGATGTGGCGCCATGCCGTGTCGTCTGTGGAAATGTTTGGCTAGCACTTCAGGTCTCTCGTAAGTCGCGATACAGAAGGGGCAATGGTGTCGGACGTCGGCGTTGTCGTTATAATTTGCGGCTGGTTGGTCGAACGGTGCTGCGTTATTGGGAGGTGCGAAGGCGGATTCTGCGGTCAGTGCTGGGTCAAGCGGTAGGGTGGACGTACCTGCATCCGTCTGGTGGTGAGGAGGTGGTGGTTGAGCGTATGGGTGAGCTGGTAGGTCGTAGAAGGAGGTGACTTCCCTGTAGTTTGGGTTGGCCAGCTGCTCGATCTCCATGTATTCTCGCAGGTTAGCATCACCAGCAGCTTGAAAAGCATCGTCAGCAAGCAGCTCTCCGTCGAACACAGGTACACCTGGAACCTGTCCAGCAGGTTCCAGCATCCCCTGAATTTGACGACCAAGCTGTTCCATTTCAGCCTGCGCCTTCTTCCCCTTTCCTGCCTTCCTGACGGCGTTCTCGAACTTATGCACCAGCCTCAAATGCCTACTGAGACTCCAGGGCCGTGAGAAGCGCTTTCCGCATTCCGGAAAGTCACAAGCATACGGTCTTTCGTGAGTGTGCCTCTCTCTGATGTGTTGTTCCAGGTTGTGGTCGCAGACGAACCACCGCCCGCAACCGGGATACATGCAGGGGACTGTGTAATTCTCGGGCTGGTAGTTGGCAGATTTGTTTCCGGTCGGTGGAAAGAAGGGAGGCGGAGGGTTGTTGTCCATCTTGCGTGGTGGTAGTGTTGAGGCGTACAGTTTTGACTTCGTGGTTTGGTTTTGGTTTTGGTTTTGCTTTTGCTTAGGGGAGGGAGTGGAATAGACGCGACCAGCGCGGAGAAGTGAATGAGAAGACAAGAGATGTGTGAAGAACCACGCTTCACTAGCAAGGAAGATGTGGGAACCATCTCGTCGACCTGTTCCTCACGTCTTCAAGGTCTTAGAGGTACAATGTGTTGTTCGAGCGCCAGATGTTAGACAAAGAAGGTGCAGGCTGATACAATGCCATTCTCATCCCAGACAAAGGAGACAGTTGACTTACTCAGGATGGTCTGAGTCTATCTCGGAGTGAGTGTCTCGAGTACGACGAGCTACCTGGCGTAGCATCCTCGTCATAGACATGGAACCAGACGGTCGGAGACCTGGCGCATGGTTGGCCACGCTGTGTGCTTGGTGCCGTCGCCGGCATGTCATTATACCCATCCATCATGCCGCAACATCTGTATGGAATCCCGACTCGTTGAATTGCTCGACGACGATGCGGGTAGACAATTATAATCAGCTGGACCAGAGCTTAACATCGCGAAAGCCTGGATACGTCCACGTCCGGTGGGTGGTGCCGTGTCTCAAGCCAAGTGCTCGTGTGTCTTCGAAGACATCATCCGTGGCATTGTGGCCTAGTCGATGCGTGAAGACGACGCTTATATACCGTAGAGACCGATCCGTTGAGATAATGTGACTAAAAGGTAGATGTAAGAGTAGGGAAAACGGAGGATTGGAACGAGTGAGGTTCTGTCAAGAATTGGAGCCTCAGGCACTAGTTCCTTGGCACATCAACCTCCTTTTCAGCTGCTGTAATTAGAACAAGTAGATAGTACGTTACAATTCACTTAGTTACTAGTTAATTACACGATACACATTATAGTTATAAGCCTAGTACGCGCTAGTCTACTATAGTAACGTTATAAGCTATAGTTAGGCTCTTAGTAGCTAGAATACTAGAAGAAAATACTAAAGTAAGACTAGACAAAACTACTAGATTACTAAGAACAAGGACAATATACCCCTTCTATATACTATAAGTAGCTTATAGGCCTCTATAGCTAGTAGTAAGAAGATCCTAAGGGGGTATAAGTAATAGGATAACTATATTATTTAATATAGCTCCCTATATTATATATATAAGGTATAGTAATATATAGACCTATACCTTAACGATAGTAAGCTAGTAAGGGAGCTAACCTAGCTAGTAATACTAGACCTCGTTAAGGCTATAATACTACTAGAGGTAGGAACTCCTATACTAAATACTAATAACTAGACTACCCTTAGTATATTAATAGCCTAGTACTAGTTACTAAAGGCTAACTTTAATAAGTACGAGGCTAGTATAGTTAAGGTAGAAGAGGAGCTACGTATTAGTATCTTAATTAACGCTCTATCTATTACTATAAGGTGTTATACTATAAGGGATAAGCTCTACTAGCTTAAGCTTTACTTTATACTAATAGACTACTAATAAGAGATTAAGCTTACTAATATATTTAATAAGCTTAAGAAGGGGAACTTTACTACTAGAATAGATTAATAGGTACTAACTAGATTAATCTATAGTAAAGGATAGAGATATTCTACTATCTAGAGCTAAATCGACTAAGGAGGTATTTTTACTACGTAGTATACTATAAGGACGTAGCTATAGGGATAATACTCCTTTCTAAGGTAAATAATAGACCTAAATTAGAGTACCCTTTAATAGCTATTATTAACGAGTTTAGTTATCTAATAGTAGACCTTCTAAGACCTACTAGACGATACGCTTACGTAATATCTCTTAGAATTACTAATACTATAGCGACTAAAGATAGAAGTTCTTTATCTCTACTAGTATTATAAGGGAGTTCCCTATATCTAAAGATTCTACCTAAGCTATACTATAATATTACTAGTAAGCCTAAGAATAACTACTATAAGTTAAGAGCTACTTATAATATAATTAATCTAGAAAGGCGTCTAAAGGGTAAGAAGTTAAGGGAATAGTAAGGCTACTAGAAGAATTACGTTAAGTAGGTATAAGATAATATTATAAGTATAATATAGAATACGTAGGCTTAGGGTAGAATAAGGACTACTCTATCTTACGGCTTTAGCTAGGACGATAGAGTAACTAACTTACTCTATACTCTATACTTACTCTATAGAATAGAATAGGAGAGTACTATAGAGTAACTTACAATTACTTAAGTATATAGGAACTAAGGATATCTTCGATATACTTATATTTAACTTATATTATAATCTTACTAAAAGGTCTATAACTATTTATAGTATATTCGAGTTATCTTACCTAAATACCTACTACTACCTACTCTTTAAAGAAGCACTTACGTAATACTACTTATAGGATCGTAATACTTTAAATACCCTTAGAATAAGTACTACTAGTAGTATATAAGGCTTAGGCTATAGAGATAAGAGCTCCGCTCTATCGACCGATCGCCGTACTAGCGATAATAAAACTAAGGTAGACTTCTTCTATAGAGACCGTAACAAGCTAAACGATTAGATTAACTAGCTCCTACTCTACTTCGAGCTAGATAGAATCTAAGCCTATAAAAGGAGATACCTTATTATAATAGCCTATCTTAGAAGGGAAGCGTAGTACTAGATACGTCTAAGAATTACGAACTTTATTATATATTAGTAAGACGAGGAAGGAATCTTTTCTAACTTCGTTAAGTTCTATAATAAGATAAAAACGATTTATAGTTTTAGTAACGAAAAGAAGGTTATAATCTATATCGTTTAGGACATCGTTTAACGAATATTAGTATCCTAGTATATAGCTAAGTTTAAGGAGTATTCTGATAAGACTAAGTAAGACGATAATACTCTTTACGTTATATACTATAAAGGTCTTAAGGATAACGTAAAAGACGAACTAGTACATATAAGAAAGAACGAAATAACGAACTTAGATATACTTATTAAATTATCGATTAATATCGATAATTATCTCTATAAGAGAGCTATAGAAAAACGATATATAGGTTAGAACTACGGACGAACTAGCTTTATTCTAACTAGCTAGTCTAGAAAGAATAACCGTCGCGACCCTAATACTATAGAAATCGACGCTACCTAACGAGTACCTAAGAGAGGACCGTTTAGGAAAGCTAGAGGTAAAGGAAAGCCTTAGGGTAAGAAAGACGGAAAAACTAATAAGTACTATAACTATTATAAGAAAGGACATTATATACGTAACTACTATAGACCAAAGGTACGGCTATAGTAGTAGATTAACGCGATAATTAGATAGGAAGATAAGTCTCCTACTAATAAGACTTAGGATACGGCTACGCCCTCGATAAACAATTAAGGAGAGTATAATAATCTTATAGAGCTATAGATTACGGAACTAAATTACGCTATCTATCGCCGATACCCGCTCTTTAGGTAGTATATAGGATTAGGGAAGAACTAATAGGTATCTAAGGATTTCGACTAAATAGAAGAAATAGAGTAAACTAGATAGCCTATAAAGGATTTAGAGAAGGAGGAGTATAAGCGGCTTAAGAAGGCTATATACCCCTAGCTTTCGAAATATAAACCTACTATAAAAATCAACGTACTTAAGGGGACGACTCCTATATTAGATAATAAAGAAACTTAGGAGTAATAACGTTAACTAATAGAAAGTAGATAGGAGAAGTTATAACGCTTTAGGGAAGGAATCGCTTTCCTAGTAGAATAAGTACATAAGGAGTAATTCTTCTACGAAATAGATATATCTAATAACTACTAAGTACTAGAATAACGCGAGAAGAAAGGACGACTAGTAATAGAAATTAACGTACTCGAACGAATAACGTTAGAAGAATAGCTCGAGGAAATTAAAGATAAGCTAAACGACCTATACGTAGAATAGTAAGAACTATAGAAAGACGTCGATAATATTCGACTAGAGTAGCGCTAGCTACGCGTATAGTAAGGAAGTTACTAAGCCCGCGCTAGGCTAAACTAACTTATAGACATACTTTAACGACTATATAATTAAGCCTAGTAGTAATAGAATTAGCTAAACTAGCTACTAAATTAATAGGAATAGATAAGAGTACGAATAAGAACGTTACGACTATAGCGTAAATTTAACGTTATAGAACGATAGCTACTATAGTAGTTAAGGGATAACGGTAACTACGCCTAAGGAAGATCCCTACCTCCGTTTAGACGAGAGGACGCTATACTATAAGAAAACATATTACTATCTCTAGGCGAGGAGATAGGTAACGAATTAGATAAATCTCCGATCCTACTAATAAACCTAGACGACGACGAAATACTAGACTTACTAATAGACGAAATAGAGAGAGAGAATTAGGATCGATAGATCTCTCCTCTCTACCTAGATAACGAACTCTTAATAGACGACTAACGGACGTTAGAAGTAATTACTAAGATTACCGACTCCGACACTAAAGACAAAAGTACTCTAGGGAGTTCTAAGAGTAAATACTCCGACGAAGAACTAGACGACTTAGAAATACTTAATATCTCGGTAGAAGGACTATAGCTAATTATAAAGATAGCCCTTTACCTTATACGAAGTTATAAGGAGGTATTTCTAAAGATCGCTAGGAAACGATATCTATATCCTATAGAATTCGATAA